>BJBW01004717.1:1940-15618 GCA_004320125.1 Scolopax mira | reverse complement strand
GTGGCCAGCATCGCCGTCTACAGCTCCGTGGTGTTTGGTGTCTTCAGCAACACGCAGCGGCTCCTCTGCCAGCTCCGCCACGGAGACCCGGCCCGTGAGCCAGCGCTGGCCGACGTGGCACTGGCCAGCATGGTGGCCGGGTTCATCTCTGTGGGCATCGGCACTCCCGTGGACCTGGTGAAGATAAGGCTGCAGATGCAAACACAGCCATACATCGAAGGTAGGAAGCAAGAGTGTCTTTTGGCTTTCTCTGCCAGTTCTGGGTGTTGGACAGTTTTGCTTCCAGGCCCAGCTCTCTGCTGCCTTGTGCCACCATGATTGAGCTGAAGGTGCTTTCTTTAGCCTCAGGATGGACCTCATCTTGTGCAGCTCGAGGGGGTTTTTTTAATCAGTGACACGGATCGGATCTCTGCTGGCATTTCCAGCTGATTGGGAACTACAATGAACACAGGGGCAGGTCTGCTCAGGACCAGGAGCCGCAGGAGCTTCCTCACCCGGCCACTCTATATCAGAAGGGCTGGACTCTGAAGATGTCGAGGCTTTCAAAGATGCAGTTTGGCACCACATGTAGTTAACATCCATGAAATCTGGGAATATGGCCTTAAATTCATTTGGAAATCTCACTCGACACATGTTGGGAGGCATGCAATGTATCTATGGAAAATCTGTTCTGAGGTACCTAAATGTCTTTTAAAAATGGGCCTAATTCTTGTTTCCAAAAACCTTTTTTCCCCACCTATTGCTTTTTGATCCCAGCAAAAGCAAATGGATGGCAGTGACTTCTGTTGGATAGTGGTGGACTTTTGAGAGGAGTTTTGCCAAATTCTTAATTAGGAGGTTGTTTTTTTTTTTTTTTTTGCAGGAAACATTAAACTGAAGCCCACGGTTCCTGAATTTCCTGTGTACCGAGGCCCAATTCACTGCTTTAGGACAGTCCTACAGAAAGAGGGAATAGCAGGAATATATCGAGGTGTGGGAGCAATGCTTCTGAGGGATGTTCCTGGGTACTGCCTCTATTTCACCCCTTACACGTTTTTCTGTGGCTGGATTACCCCTGATGGATCCATTTCCCCTAGTCCCTCCTCCGTTTGGCTGGCAGGGGGTATAGCAGGTAAGAACCTTTTTTTCCCCACAACATTGCAAAACAAGGACAGGAAGGTTCCTGAGGGTTGGCTCAGGGACCACCACATCTTTCTGGTCACCAGGAGAAGACTTGGGGCTGAACAACCTTCCCCTCCTGGGGCCAGATCCCCTGGCACCACAGCTGCGCTTTATGACTTGACAAGCTTTATTGAAGTCACGTTATCAGATCTTCATCAGACTCAACGTCAACGAGATGGAAAACAGCCAGTGCCTTCATCTCCCTGGATGTCTCAGGGCAGCCTGTGTATCACGTTGCCAGTGACATACAGCAGCCAAGATGCCTCCAGAAGAGGACTTCAACCTGTTGGCTGCCCCCCAGGAGGGTGTGCACCCTACCCAGAAGCAGAGTTGACTCTTCTCCTCCTTTTTTTTTTTTCCCTGTGTACACCCTCCAGTGAGGCCAGCACCTCCATTCCCCACCACGCTTACGGCTGTTACCCCTACACCCAACTCCACGTTCCTTGGCCATTTCTCAATTGCAGCCCCCGAAATGCAGATCAATCCTTAGCTCAGGTAATTACAAAACACCCTCTCTGTTTCTTCTGCAAATAAACAGAGCCCTGGCCCATCTGAACAGCTTCTCCAGTATGCCCCAACACTCACATAGGTCCAAACAAGCTCTTGTGTGTCCAACTGGGCCATGAATTACCATCGTATGCTGACCTTTCCAGAGAGGCAAAACATCCCACTCAGCTGTGGGCTAATCAATGTCAATAAATGGCTTCTTGATAGGAGTGATGATGTATGTCAGCTGTGTGGGGTTTAATCCTGGTTGCATGGGATGGGCCAGCCTCTTGTTTGCATTCTCAGCTCAAACTTTGCTTTTCAACAGTATTATCTGAGACTCCAGGTTGGTTGTTGTTGGTTGTTTTTGTTATTTTTTTTTAAATTGCCCTCAAGCAGCAGCTCCCTGAAGCTCAGGCTCTTCCTATGGTGTGTTTGTGCTCCACCAGAAGCATGGCAGAAGATGTACTTGGGGGAGCACCTCCTGGGCTGTCTGCATTTGATTACCAGCATTAATGCACAAAATCTTGCTGCTTCTTCCAGAAACAGGGAACTTTGCTCCCTGAAATACTGCTCCCGTGCCTGAGCAGGGTGAATGCTGCAGAATGAAAAGGCCGTGGATACGATGTGGTAGATGAGATGGATTTCTGAGCTCACTGACCTGCAACCGAGGAAATACAGAGAAGAAATTGTTCAAATACTTCTGCATTTTTCTAGGAGCCATCTCCTGGGGGACTGCTACTCCAATGGATGTTGTGAAAAGTCGACTTCAGGCAGATGGAGTTTATTTAAACAAGTACAAAGGCATCCTTGACTGTATCTTGCAGAGCTACCAGAACGAGGGCTTAAAAGTAAGTGATATTTGAAGTAAAATTTGGGTATTAGGTATTTAATTTTCAGTTGGGAAATACAATGGCTATAACAAACCTATTTGCAGGGTTGAGAGACAGCTGAAGCCAGTTACTGCTAAATTAATATAATGACATTAGGTAATTATAGTGTGGATTCTTTCATAATATGAGAATCATAATGCGTCTTACAGCACTGAAAAAATGAATGACTGGGGGTCATTGTCCACTGGTGTAATTAACTTAAAATAGCACTTCATGCAAGTGGATTTAATTGTGGATGCGATTTGTCATAAATTAGAGGTTGAAAATCTTGCCTCTGTGATTGCTTTGACAAAATGCAGAGGTCAAATGTTTCCCCCATTGGCACCAAACCCACACATTGGGCCACGCTTTGGTGGAACTGCTCACCCTCGTTTTCCACCCAGAAACAGCTGATTGAAAACGCTCTTAAATCCAAATTGCTTTGGCTGCAAACCTGAAGAAGGGCTGTGTGCCAAAAAAAATACTTATCTCCTTTTTCTGACTTTGTCTATCAGAGTAATAAAAGTTATTTGTTTCACCTGCAAACTTTGCCTCAGGTGAAAGTGAGTGGCAGAGAACCAGGGTTTGCAGCTTTATTGCACTGCCAGCTCATGCTTATGAGAAGCCATGTCTTCTGCTATTGATATAAATCTGTTTTTTCGGTTGTCATCAAAACATCAAGTGGGCTTTTAGCTCCAAAGTGTTAATTTTCACATTCTGAGGGGAAAGTAAAAAGTTACAAAAAAAAAAAAAAAAGAAAAATAATCTGCAAAATCCCAAGGATATTTGCCAATGTGGCAGTGTGCTATGGGAGCTGTCACGGGAGCCTGCAGTCTGCTGCTGTGGTTTTTGCTGTTGAGTGAAGAAAGTCACGTTCATGTGAAGCACAGGCACCAGGAGAGATCAGCAGAGATGGTAAAGGTGGTCAGAGGAGGGTCAGGATGCCCCAATTTGGCACACAGCAGAACACAGGATGGCTAAAAAGGGAATTTCCATGTGTTTTCCCATCTTTCTCTGTCTTCATCTCACCCCACCCACCCCCCCAGCCTCCTGATCCTGCCCAAATATTAACAACTAGTTCAGGCACTTAACATTTTTTTTTTATTTGGTGTCTGAGCTGCTTGCAGTTTTTCTGCTCTCGTGCCTGGCACCCAGACCAAAGCCAGCAACAGGATTGAGTAACAGTTGATGATAAGACTGATAGATCCTTCTCTCATAAGGAAAATTGTTTTATATGTTAGGCAACACAGAGATGATAAATGGCAAACCCAGGTCTGGGTGTTTTCATTCTGGGACAAAGGGAAAGCATTCACAGGGCTGAAAATAATTGCCTGGCACACAGAAAAATGTAAATATTGCTGCCTTCTCTCTCCATAGTCAGGTGTTTTCATTCTGATGAGAAAAATGTATGCCTCTGGGATTCTCCACGTAAATCTTCATTATTATTTAATTTGGCGCTCTCATGTTACTATATGGATACTACAAAAAAATTTAATTTCCTCCAGAAAATTCTGTCTTTCCTAACAAAATAGAAGAGCCCAACAAATCAAGTAATACCCTCCATATCCCACTATTGCAATTTCACATTGCAAATTCTGCCCTGAACAATGTGAAGAAGTTTTGATTCTGTTTGTTACAAGTTCAGCACCATTCACTGGATTTACTGGAGACAACATATGCTTGTGTTTAGCAAAGCTCAGTATTTCAGGGGAAATACTGGTTACATGCTTAAATCTCTGGGCTTCTGGTCTTGGAGCTGAGATCTTGTGGGCTTTCTTACACTAGCCATGGGAATTTTGCCTTTGTAGAGCCTGTAAGGGAGCTTGCTTTGCTGATGTTCCTTTTGATATCTATTCTGAACTTCTGGTGTTTAGATTAGTGACCACAGTGATTAGCCTGGGTGGTTAACGGAGTGATTTTGTGGGAAACAGGCCAGCAGAGATACCCTCTGCCACCATCACTTTGTAAGTAGGCCTACCCTGGAGTGAGTGATTTGGGAACGTTCCAGGCAACGGTGTTTGTAACGAGGGTGTTTTTCAGAGGAAAACAAGCTGACACCAGGAGCAACAAGGGCCCCTTCTCCACTTTCTAGAAAGCACTTTTCTGTCAAGCACTTGAAAAATGCAGGGTCTTGGAAGTGCCAGCATTTTTCCAAAGAATATATATTGAGCAGAATGTGGAAGTCTGGCTGCATATATTAATATTTATTATCTTTATTTATGGGATATGTATGAGCACCACAGCTTGACCTTAGGAACCCACATATGAAAATATCAGCTTCTAGCAAGTACTTCTCCCAAATCTGGTGGCAAGAGCTAGTTCTTAGCAAGGTACAGGATAAGTCTAGATTTCTACTGATTGAGAATTTGTTTCTGTGCTCAAAGCTGAAAGCTGCAGAATAGTCCCTGTGGCACAGTGTGAGCATTGGCTGGGCTGGCTCAGCCACGCCGCTCCCTCTCCTCTTCCCAAACATCTTCTGGACTCATAGACCCAGGCCTGGGAGTCTGAGCATTTGCTGCGTGAAAGCAACAGCTTTCTTCTTGTACCTGGTGTTTGCATGATCCCATACGCAGAGAGAAGGAGGGACGGTAGCTAGGTAGGAGAACAATGGAAGACATTCTAGGTTTCTTGCTTTCTGCTCTACACCAGTGGCATGAGGACCTTTGTTACCCTCTCGCTTTTGTAGCTCTTGCTGGCAGATACAGAGGGGATCCATAGGGAGCCTGGAGCACTATGGGGCCAAATAAGTGACTTTTGCCATTGTGGTTCTGTTCTCCAGCACAGAATTCAGTAAAGACTGGCATTGAGAGTGTATCTCCTGAGCAAAGCAAGAGTTGGTTCTTCCAAATCCCACCATGACTTCGCTCAATGTTTTCTTCTTCTTCTTAAAATAGCCAGTATATTCCTATGCTCTAACCTCTCTCCATCCCCAACAGGTCTTTTTTAGGGGCATCACGGTCAATGCAGTGCGAGGATTCCCAATGAGTTCAGCCATGTTTCTTGGCTATGAACTTTCCCTCAAAGCAATGAAAAGAGACCAAACTGAGACCAATCCTTAACTTCCAGGTCAGCGCATAAAGACCCTCTAGCTTTATTAAAATCATAGAATTAATCTTCGAAATAAATGGAGTTGCAATTGTACAGATCCTCTGAAAGTCAGATAACTTACATGTGTACCTACATCTGATTAGTCAAGCACTTTTCAAATTTGGATCTGTGGGATTTGGAGCAGACAATAGATGTGTTGATGGATTTTTGTTTCATTCCAGATCTCCTGGAATTTCATTACAATCCATTCTGATTGTTGTGATTGTTTTGATGAGTGTGAATCAGAAAAGAAAATCTGAAAGGAGAATGTTCTCAAAGGTTTTGTAAGCTTTGAAATGTCATTCTCAATGAAGTCCCTGCACAATATCCTTTCCTCCTTTGATCCATCCACACACACCTGAAATTAAGCCCTTTCAAAGTGTCTTGACTATCAACTCACCATTTTACTCTTTCCCTCATAAACCTAGGGTTGCATTAAGGAGCAGCGTTAAAAATACCTGATTACAGAAACCTTTTTAGCTGTTAAATACTCAAGATTATTCCTCACAGTCTTTGCTGTTTTCTGCAGTACATTATAAACCTCCTTCTTTCTTATTTCAAAAGTGTTGCCAAGAAGACCTGAAAGTCTCCTCGTTTCCTGAGCCAAATGAGCAGTGTGGTGTTGGTGAGGGCTCGGCTGCTCTGACAGAAGACTCCTGTTCCTGCACCTATGGCATCTCCATTCTCTTCTGCCATGGACTTAAGTCCCTGGAGGACTCCAAAAACTGCACCAACTCAATCAAATCCAAAGACCACATTCTTGTCAAATCTTTCACTCTGTTGTCTAAGAGCACCTTAATAATTCCCGTGTTGGTGTTGGGCCTTTTTGCTGATGACATTTTTCCCACTGAGCCAAGAGAACAAACCTACTTCCCTCACCCACACCAGGGGGCTATACTAAAAACCAGCCCAACTGACACCAGATGAGGGAGCATCTTTTTGTGTAACACCACACATAATTCTCATCTTTTATGTGAACAAGGAAAGGGGCAGCTGTGATGGGTGCCCAGGCGCTTTTTGTGTAGGAAAGTCTGGATTCCCACCAAATCCTAGCTTGCTTTCAGGATCAAAGAAATGGATGACTCCACCAGTATGAACAGATATTCATATTTTACATCACAAAACTCTCCAGTTTGCCACAATTTAACACATTATCATGAAAAAATATGAAGTGCTTTAACAACTTCAGTATACCCAAGGTATAAATTAAATTGGGAGATGGGAGGATGTTAAATTTAGAGACTAAGATGTTCTTTTTCTTCAGAAAATGATAGAACAAGTCTGCATTTAATATAGATGGCTGCCTAATAATTTACCTAACCTACCTTGTGTAGCTCTCCAGGGACCTGCTAGAGGTATCTCGTCAGACCTTCTGATTTCCCTGATGTGACAGTCTGACTTGCTAACTCCCAAATCCCACAGACCTCACTTTGGAGCCTTGAGAGACCACCACCAAAGGAAGTCTTTTTAAGGGATAGAGTTCATTGCATACTATTCTCTAAAATACATCGGACAACTTCAGATATCCAGCTCTTTGTTGCAATCCCACTGAGATGACTGGGGCAGATCCAGGTCTCTCTTTGGTCTACCTCAGCCTTTCAATTATTCCAAGATGCTTTACACCATGATCATTGCTGTTAAATGTCTCCATGCTTTATTTTCCAAGAATGGAGCTTCAGATGCCAAAATCCAAGAAGAATCAGCTCTGCTGGGACAGGAGGACTCTGGTGGCACCAGCAGGAGAAGTTGAGGAATAACAGCCTCACATGCAAAGGGACATGCATTATGGGGGAGCAGTCTGGGACAACACTGTCCTCTTGGAAATGTAGAGTTCCTTGCATCTTCCTCTGGAGAAGAACAGCTCTGGGGAAAAGGGCCAACAATGGCAGTTTTAGCAGATGCCCTCGATAAAGTTTTCTGAAAGGAATCTGGAACAGCTGTCCTGCTTTCCTCCATAAATGGAGGAGAAGGAAAGAGAAACTCTATGTCCTTTTCCCTGGGTGAGTGGAGGAATTGGTGACAAGCCTTGAAGACCTCTGCAGAAAGTGCCTAAAACCTTGGGCCTGGAGCAGGATTCAGAACGTCAACCAGGTCCTCAACCCTGGATTCCTCTTTGCTGGGGCCCAAATTAAAAACAGGAGCATGGCTTGCCCCCAAACCAGCCTTAAAAACGTTGGAGAAACAGCGGGTGTTGCTTCATCTCAGGACTTGCAGGCGAGGAAGCTCACAATGCCTTTGAGCTTGGCAAGGACACAGAGAACTGCTTTTGATAAACAATATGGATAAAATTGATGAACCTTCACACAAGTATTTGTTGCTGGCTGCATTTAAGGATTCATCCTTTCCATGTTACCTGTCAATGCATAAAAACGTGTTCTCTACATGCATTATGTCATATGTCTCCAGGGATAACACTCGGGGAGACTGTTTTTTTCAGTGCAAATAAATGGTGCTGCTTATTTGATTGCATTATGTAAAATGGACCGTGAATTGATTAAACTGATGAGGTTTGCAATGACCGTGTATCTCAATGATCCTGCCCTCACAGTGCCCAGTGTTTTCAGTGCTCCCTGAGCATAAAACCCTGAGACCCATGTTGGAGTCAGACGGTGATTTTTTTCCTGGTGCTCCTCCTCCAATTAAACCAATTTTGAGAAAGATGCCTGGTATTTAGTCGGAAAAAAACCCTCTTGTGTAACACACACCTGCCAGAGGGAGCTGGCAGGGAGAGCTGAGGACTACCCAGTGTTGGAAGGGAGCAGAGGGCAGAAAGTTTCTAATATAAAAAATAAGCAAAGCAAATGGGAAGCAAATAAAAGGCTTTGGCCACATGATGGCATCCTTGCCGCTCGTTGCACTGCTTGCTCCAGCTGCCAGGCAATCTCTTTCTGCCTTGCTCCATTCATTCCCAAGACCACCCTTCCTACCAGACCAGCACACGGTGCCTTCCCAACAGGACAGCTCTTGGTTGGGCAGCCTGCAGGTGATTTTGGGGTGTTCCTGACTTCCCAATGGTTTCCCCAGCCCAGCAGGAGGGAGACAAGCCCTAGACACACTGGTTAATCAGTGTGTCATCTGTTAGCATCCATAGCAAACTATGAACTAGGCAAAGCGACTCCATGCTGGAGCACAAGGGTTTGGAGGGTGACAGGAGATGGGGCTGATGCTGGGTCAAGCACAGCAGGGTTGGGACAAGCAGAGTTTGAGGGCCAGCACTTGGTGGCACAGTTGTACCCAGCACTGTGATGGCTCACAGCAGATCCCTGCACACTGAGCCGCAGAAATAATCCAGTCTTGCTTTTGATGTAGAGAGTGCCTGGTTGTCGCTAAGGAAGGAGGTCTGGTGGTGGGGTCAAGTGACACCACCGGGGGTCAGCCCCATGTCTCAAAGATGAGGGATGACAATTACAATTTACGTGCACTGAGACCTGACAGGTCTGTGAATGATTTTCTTTATGATGTATCAAATGCATGGATCAATATCATTCTCCACTGATAGAAACCAGGATCTCTTAGGGATCTTCTTCAGGAACCTACCAATGGGAGCCTAGAACAGTGCCTTGCCTGGCAGGCAAAGAGCCATACATACAGCTGATTCAAAGCCCTCATATGGGGCACTCATTGTATAAGTTGGTGGTTTTGCCCCTGAACTACACAAAAGAAAAATCCCCCGTGTCAATGGAATTCAGGATATGGATCGGCTCTTCGGCCAGTGCTGTGGTCACAGTGACCTGCCATCAGTGGCACGTTCCCCAGCACCCCGCACGCTGGAGTGGGAGAAGCCATCTGCTTGACAGCTTGTTTGAGATGCTTATAGAGCCCCACGTTTCTAAGGTAAATGGAGTAAATCCTCAAATTGTTAAAAAAATGAGAAGGGAGACCAGAAGGACCAGGGATACGTACTTCTATGTTTTTCTTGCCTGGAATATGAAAGTGTACTCAGACCTGTCATGCCTCAAATGAATCTGTAATTGCCCAACTTTCGTGTCACTGGTGGTGTTCCAGCTCTTGCAACACTCCATATTACTTAATGAGATGCTGGCTTTGTAGCTGTTTTTCCCAGTTTACACATTATGTAGTGCCATGGGAGGAAAAAAAAAGTTAACAGCAGCTCAGCAGCTTATTTCCCCAGTTAAAAAAGCAGGAACCAATTTCCCTGTGAAAAGTTACTTTTCTGGACAACAGCCCTGGGCCAGAGGAAGGTCTTTGGTGCTGGGACAAGCTTCGTGATGCCCATGAGGCATGAGGAGGGAGCAGGTTGGGGCAGGGGTGGGGGCACCTCACCTCCATGTTTCTGCATCCCCACTGCTGCTGGGCACCTATAATGCTCTTGAGTCCTTCATGCAGCCAGGGTGCAGGTGACATCCCACACAGGAGCTCGTCCCCAGCGGTTTTGGTGCCTGCTGAAGCCCTGCCTCTGATGGCTCCAGACCAGGCTGAGATTTTCTCATGCCTTGGGAGTCCCTGCCTGGCATGTCCACACCTCAGGGGAGGGCAAGATCACTGTCCCCGTCTCGGTTTCTCTTTCTCTGTTGTACTCTGAGACAGAGGAGTAAGTGACGTCTTTGAAGACATTGAGATATTTTTTATCTCCTTGGCTTATCTTATGTTTCTCGTTTTATCACAGAGGTTGATATAGTGGAGATTTCTCTCCTAGACAACTGCATTCATGTAAGACGAGAAGGCTATTGCCTGTCTTGTACTCATGAAGAAGAAGGTCAAGTCAGAAGAAATAGTGAGATCCAAGGAGAGAAGTGGGAGGAAGTTCAAGTTGTTAAATTGAATATAAACTGCAGAAGAACAGCTTCCTTTCTCTGCAGCCACCTTCTACCTCTATATGCTCCTATAGTGATGCACAGACTGATCACTGCCAACGTAGACAGGTAGTAAGTAAAGTATCTTGCCAGAGAAGGGCTCCAAAGGGAATTAAGCCATGCAGTGAGGGGAAATTTAAGTAGTTACACTGATTTTCAAAGCAGTTTTCCTAACTGTAGATCCTGTGACAGCTCCGGTCAGACATTACTGGAAAATCCAACCTGCTATGAGCCACGCAGCAGAATATCTTTTTGAGGGTGTCTCAGAGGTCCCATATGAGGTCTTACTGTAAGATATAAAATGCTGAAAACACCAATAAATCCTTTCTTAATACACGTGAAACACGAAGGCTGCTGGACTGTAGATCTCCGAATCTCTGAAAAGTGTAAGATCCTTTTGAGTGATGGAGAAAGCCATGGGTAACCTTGGGACACAAGGAGAAAGAATTGGAGAAACAAGAACAGGGGAAGCACAGGCTGAGATTGCTCTGCTGCCGGCACTTGGTGCTTCACGATGGCCCCTCCACGGTCTCCCCTGCAGTATGAACACCAGGACTTACATAGCTCATCTGCATGGATTGGAGCAGCTCATGGTCTACTCCCCCACGTTTCCAAACATTTTAGCACTAACGTAGCCTACTTTGCTTGCAGTATGGAAAATCCTGCCGAGTCTTGTGGAAGAGGGCCAGCCTGTTCTTACTCATGCAACTAGGTGTGAACCAATATCCGTGCTTATTTCGTTATTAAATTGTGATTGCCACGTTTCCACCAAGCAGTCTGCAGGTGGTTTGTCAATGCTCCCAGCATGGAAAGAGAGCTACAGCGCAGGTATGGCAGGTGGAGGGCTCTCATGTGGCCATGGGGTGAATGCATTGTGATGTCTGTCTGTCCGATGTGGTCAACCTTCCTCCACGTGCCGTGCTGAGAGGGACCTCCGGCACCCAGGGGCATCTCGCAGTGGGACAAACAAGGAAGGGTGAGTGGACTTAAGATCTGTCAGCTCTGCCATGGTTTTCTTTCCTGGTGTGAAAGCAGTTGGGCCTACAAAAGGGGATGCTGAAGCGGGAGCAATGGCATCAGGAAAACCTTAAAATACAAGAGAACTGGTGATCTTTGTTTTCCTCTGCTTACTTCTGGAGGCTCTCGGTTGTGAGATGCTCTTGCAATACGTACAACGCCCAGCATGGCTTTTTGTTTTTAAATGCCTCAGCTCTTGCTAAATATCATTGCAGCACAGAAAGTTTGGCTCCCCTGTTAGAAAACCCAGGAAAGCTCATGTATTATCACATGAAATAAGCTCTGAAGGTTCTTCTCAGAACCTTCCCCCATCTCACAGCTCCTGAGCACCACTAGCTTTGATTAGTTAGTTTAAATGGTTTCAAATTAATTAAAAGTCTTCTGAGAGTAATGATGGCTCCATTATCTACAGAAGCTAACGTGAGTCTGGGGATGTCCCATGGTCCATCTGCAGAGCAGATGCAGAGCAGAGCAGAGCAGGAGGTGCCACTGCCCTCTTCGAGCTAGCACATGAAATATTCCCTGAGTTCATCTGGATTTTACACCAGGCAATGGTGTAGGCACCATTGTCATAGGCAATTTTGCTATTACTATGCAATGGTTTACCCTTTTGTGGAGGAATTAGAATGACCCTATTTTCCTGTATTTCTACGCTAGCATATGTCATCTTTATCTCGAAGAAAGGTGGAAAATGAAACTATCAGTAGCATCTTTTCACTTGTGGTCTTCACGAGCTCTCACATCATTATTGATGCACACAGCACATGTAAAACAAGCTGGTATGTTATCTTGGTGTTTTTCTTCTACAGGGAATCTTTTTTTCTACATTAAAAAAACCCAAACTATACAGAGTTTCTTGGAAACACTACATTGGGATGCAAATTCTCTTGCGAGAACTCACATCTGGAGGTTCACAGTGGCCAGGCTAGAAGAGGTATTTGGAAATTGGGCATTTGCGCAGTATTTTTGATCAATCAACCTCTCCTCAAAATAGGTGCATTAAAAGAGAATATATCCCAACCTATTTACACATAAAGGGAGGTGGACTCACACAGTCACTTGCTGCAACGTGGCTACTGAATATATTATGAATGTCTTTCAGATTTTTTGATGGTCAAAAAACCTCTATTTCCTCTCTGCATTTTGGCCTGTATTGCTTAAAGAGAGATTAAGGGAGCAGAACAGAGGGAGATCAGATATCTAGACAGGAGGACAAAAAATAAACTGCAGATTGCATTTAACACACAAATGACAACATATTTTTGAAAATACTTTGCTGCAGCTGGTCATCAAAATGAAGACTTTTAAAATATCAACATTAAGTGTTGAATATTAAATACTATTAAAATAGTAAAATATTTTAATATTAATTTTTTAATAGTAAAAATATTAAAAACCAGGTCAGCCTCTAAATGCTGGAATAGTCTGAACTCTCCAAAGAGATGCCAAAACTGGAGCCACTCACTCCTGTGCCCAATGTATTACTACTCTAACTGATACATGGAAAGTTCTTCCTCTGACAATTTGACTTCTGGTAACTTCTGATTCACTGTAAATTGAATACAGCTTTTCTGGTGACCTGGAGCAGCCACAGCATGAGACGGGTCTCACTCAGAAGAGTGAGGCAATCGAACAGAAATACAAAGATGAAGAGATAGCACTGGCACTGCTGGCAGATCGAGGGTGAGAGGAGGAACCGCAGGCTCGGGGAGCAGCCCGAGGGCAGCTCTAGAAGCTCTGACACTTTGTTTTTCAACTTGTGACAAAATGCAGATCTTATCTGTAGGATAAGGAGGAGAAGGATCTGGGACTCCTGGTAGACAGCACACTTTCCACGTGCCAGCAGCGTGCCCTTGTGGCCAAGAGGGCCAGTGGGATCCTGGGCTGCATAGGAAAGAGTGTGGCCAGTAGGTCGAGGGAGGTCATTCTCCCTCTCTACTCTGCACTGGTGAGGCCACAACTGGAATCCTGCATCCAGTTCTGGGTTCCCCAGTTCAAGAGGGACAGGGAACTACTGGAGAGAGTCCAGTGTAGGGCAACGAAGATGATTCAAGGATTGGAGCATCTCCCTTATGAGGAAAGGCTGAGAGAGCTGGGACTCTTTAGCCTGGACAAGCGAAGGCTGAGGGAAGACCTTATTTATGTTTATAAGTATCTAAAGTGTGGGTTGAAGAATGTTGGAGCCAGACTCTTTTCAGTGGTTTCCAGTGAGAGGACGAGGGGCAATGGGCACAAGTTGGA
>BJBW01004716.1:175329-242137 GCA_004320125.1 Scolopax mira | reverse complement strand
TTACACCTTGTCCTATTGCAACAGGCCCTGCTAAAAAGTTTGTCCCCATCTTTCTTATTTCGCCCCCTTTAGGTACTAAAAAGCCACTGCAAGGTCCCAAGTGCTGCTGTCCCAAGTGTTTGCTTTGCAAGATGCCCTGGTTATGGGCAAGTGACAGTGGCAGTGGAAGAGGAAAGAGAGAGGCAGGAGGGAAATATCAAAAATGTAGCATAGCAGCTAACTTGTTAGAACTGATACTGCCTAAAAGCAGGGAGGTGAAACATGGGAAAGTTACTAATTTCTCACTTGTAAATTGAGTGAAGTATTTTCCTCTCCAGAAGAAAAACAATAAGGGCATTAGATTGATACTATGCACATAAAAAGTGCTAGGATCAAAGATCTGTGTGTTACTCTCTCCACTCGCTGGCCTTACTTTAATAATTAGGGTTGTAAAACTGTGACTGGCCTTAACAATTCCTTGTAAAAATCTGTCCGTACAGAGAACAGAACCTGCCCTCTTGTGGCTTGCTGGAACATTACCTGGTGACACCAGAAAGCTGTGTTCTCCCTTTTTTTTCACAAGTATAATCCCGATCTAGCAACCAAGGAAAGTTGCATCTTTGGTGAAAGGAAGACGTGCAGGTAAACCTTATATGAAATACTTAAAAAGAAAGGAGTTCTTTCTCCTTTCTTGGCATGTTACAAAACAGATGGGGGAGCATAGGCATGTTACAAAACAGATGGGGGGAAATCCTGTAGCAAGTCTGGTTGTAAATGTTGGCTTTATGTGTTTTAATGTTCCATTCATCCCATACTATAGAAAAGGCATTTTTCGTTGCTGTTTTATGCAAGTGTTAGTAAATACCTGTCATCTTTTGTTGCATAAATTGTAACGAAGCTATTACTGTTGGGGTGGGATAAGGGGGAACTCTTCTGTCCCATGACAAAAGACAAAGACTTCCATAGACTACTAAACAGAGGGAAACAGTGCTGAAAACACACCATCCCCAATCTCCACAGAGCCCAGGACACCTTGGGATTATGCACCTACAAATCAGTTCAAAGTGTGACCTCAGCTGCTGTCCACAGACCATCTCTGCCCATCACTTTTTCCTCTCACGTTCATAACTGAGGGGTCATCGAGCCCAGCCCAGGGAGGAAGGATGAGGAACAAGCACACACATCTTCGTGGTCACTTTTTACTCAAGACACTTTCCTGGCAGATGGGAGGTACATCTCACTTCAAGCTGAGATGAGTGCAATCATCACCATCCCTCCCCTTTAAATAATTCCTGCTGAATTGTTGCTTTTTTTCTGATGAAAGGCTCTGAATCACGCAGGACAATGTAACATGCAACTGCAAATGAAATGTTTAAGCTCTGGAGAGGGAGAAGTTCTCAAAACCATTGCTTTCTCTGTCTTTTTATTAGCTAGACCTATGCAGCTTCCAGCTCTGTGTGAAGAGCTTTTGTGTGGATTACCGTTCTGAGGAGTTTAATTATCTCTAGTTAATTGCTCTCTCAGTTGGCTGTACTGGATCTGTGAGCAGCTAATGCCTCTTTCTGAGTCATCCAGTGGGTCAGGTGCCTAATTTTTTGACTCTGTAGGAAGCTGGTGGCACCAAATCATCTCTTGTCAGTCATGGCCTATGCCTTTGTGCAAATGGTTGTCATGAAATTTCTTTGAAGGAATTAGTCAGGACCTCTTTTCTGAATTAAACTATATCTTGTTGCTGGCTGCTTAGCTGAATGCTTGAAAAGGCAGTGGTTCTGATTTTGTCCCTGATTTGGGAAAGAAGCAATGCCAAACAACTATATCTTATGGATATTATTGTCAATTTGGAATATACAGTGCTGTTACTGACCTTCTGCTTCTATTAACTGCTTGCTTTACTCTGTTTTTTGGTAGAGACATTGTGTTTGTGATGGGAAGAAAAGAGAAAGAAGAGAAGCAGATTCAAAGACTATCAGCTAAATTTAGAAGCAAAGATGCACACTTACAGAACCAGGCACATAGGCTGAGGGCAACCAGGAAGGAAACTTAATTTCCTAAAGTTAGCTGCTTTTTGCAGTGCATGCAGCCGGATAAGTGCCCTGCATACAGCTGTTGGGTGACAGTCAGGTTATGAACAAGGCTGCATCTATGACCCTGCAGCTGAGACACAGCTATGGGGAGATATTCATCATCCAGAGCTCTTCACTAATAGTAGGCTTTCTGAGACCTGGGTGGCCAGAAGAAATGGTACCAGTGCCAGTCATGTGTTTACACACTAGCTCTCTCTTTTTGTGAGGGGGCATTCACCTCCTCTCCTAAAGGCTACAGGACCATAGACATCAAAAGTGACCTCTACATTGGGTTTCAAACTAAGCCAATGTGTAAACCACTGTATTTTATAGATCCCAAATCATGCTCTGATACTAGCAGGGTGCCTTCTGAGGACAAAATATGAGAAGCAAGCTCCAGGTATGCACCTAACTGCAGAGTCTGCAAGTCTGGTTCATTTTGCCTGTTCTGATCTTCTTCACCAATCCAGTCTGCACTCATGCTAATGTTACCTTTGCTGTGTGTTCTCCCTTCAAAAGTTCCTGAGGGTACCCTTGTGCGAAGTCAGATGGGATTTGCAGACAGCAACTGAGCTAGTAAACATCATGATGAAGGTGAGAGACCTGTGTCTGGGAGTCAGCTTGAAGAACACTTACCACTAACAGTACAAAGCTCTTTAGTAGAGATAGAATAAGTGGTCAGGTCTCTTCCCCAGCAGATGATCCCTCTTTGTTCATCTCTCCTCCCTTCACTGCCTTGCTGTCTCTGGCCTGTTGACAAACCCATGAACCCTGAAGCAACTTCAACAGGCAGCATGGAAAGAAAGTGTGGGCTGACTCCAACCATTGCCCTTGGGAGCACTTCCAAGTGCCAGAATAAAAGAGGGAGTCACTTACTCTCCAGCTCAGATGAAATCTTTTCAACCTTTATCTTTGCCCTCACGCTTTCTTGCAGACTAGATTAAAAAGCTCCTCTTTCAGCACTGTAGTTCTGCCTGTGGTGGGTCTCCTGTGGTTCTTGATCTTTGGTCAGCTGTCTGTTTTGAATATGGTGAATTGCATTATGTGGATTGATGCCTGGGAGACGGGTGCTTAAATACTCAGTGGTGTGGCCACAAAGTCCTCTCTTGCAGCTTCCTTTACTTGGTGATTTCATTGTTGCGTCTGAGGCTGCTCCCAGGCCTGTTTCCCTGCCATCCATCTCTGAGGGTTTGGTCCACCAGACTATTAGCAGATATTTTCATTTCTTCTTTACAAGGATGTTTCCTGAGGTTTCATTGTCTTTTAATTTTTTTTTTTTGTGTCTTTTGGTTGAAAACATCTTTCAGCATCTTCATTTTTATGTGGCCATGCTGTTGCTCAAATATCTGTAACAGTTTCACAATTGCCTCCTCTGCTTGAGTTAACAGAAAAGCTACTAAACACATTAAATGCTTAGAAGCTGTTATTTTCAGGAATAAGGCTGGTGACTAGCTTCTTTCAGGCTGGTTGCCACCAATTTCAGCTGGAGCCCGAAGTGCTTATTAAACCTTCTTCGCTGTGTTTCCTTTTTCCATTTTAGCCAAGGACTTTCATACTCCAGCTGGCTTTAGTCAACAAGTTCTTCCATTTTCTTTCACGCTGCCATGTCCTACCATCCCATGGTCAGCAGCTGCTCAGGATGGGGAGACCTTGCCAAAGAGCTGCTTCGTTCTGTGTTGCTCCGCTTGGCTGTGCACGGCCAGAGCATGGCGAGGAGAGCTGCTGCAGGTGCATATCAGATTTACTGACAGCCCTTAGGACCTGTGTCAAAAGCTGGCTTTGTGGGCTAGCAATAGCTGTCGGGCGAGCAAATGGCTTCATTTAGAGCAGCTCTCGGACTGTTCAAATGCGTGTCACATCCCAAGGCGGCTGCGTCTCCTCCCCGAGCCTGGAGGTGGGAGCTTTGATGAAAGGTGGAAAGCCCTCTTCTTCTGCAGATGTACAGACTTACTTGGTGTGACAAAGCCTATGGATTTTGAATTCAGCTCAGGGCTTTGAACAATATCACTTGTGAAGGCAAAGCACAATCTGTCCTGAGGAAAGAAAAATCTGGATTTTTAGCAGAAGGAAAAATTATCCTTTCATTCAGGCCAACTACACTCATTCCTACTTCCATTTGTTTCCCCTCCAACACTTCCCATGTAAAATCTTAGGATAAATCTCACGATTTTGCAAAAACAATGAAAGCATTTGTTTTTCCTGTAGAATTTGTTGTTTTTAAATGCAACCTCTCAGCTAAAAATATCTGTTCAGGGACATGACATATGGAGAGAGAGATCTGAGAGACCCCAGTGTTCATTTACACTAAGTTTGTCTGCTGGTAAGAAAGAAGTATACCCTGGTGGCTGTGCTAGGACAGAAGAACAGAGAGATAAAAGTTATATTTCTACTTAAGACTGAAAGGGGAGGAAAAAAAGCGGTACTTTTCATTTCAGTCTTGCCTGTACCTAAAATTTTTAGCTTGGTCTGGGGATTACCTAGTCATGTTTTTCTGATGTATACTTAATTGTGTTATTCAGACAGAGGAATTTGTGTCAGCTCATCACAACAGCTTGTCTCATGCTCATTTTTGCCTTAGTTGCTGTCAGTCACTCAATATCAGTACAGTTATTATCTGGGAAACACAAGTAGAACTGCACAAAATTCCTCCTTCTGTTTTCCTCTAACATTCCACAAGTTATTTCATTTGGATGTAAAGTAAGGGCGGGTTTTACAGAGCAAAGTGAATGGGAATGGGAATTTATTGAACCACAAAATGTCTAATTGGAGTATTGCCTTTGCCCGGCAAGTTCCAGTAAATTCATTTTGCGGACAGGGAATGTCAAACCTTTTCCCTTCCGTGTTTCATGGAGAGCGTAGTGGAGCAGCTTGCTCTAGAATAGAAAGCCCTTAGTCTTCAGTTGTGGCTGTGGCATGGTTAAGGATCTTTGAAATTGTTTTAGGGAGGGGTCCCTCAAATATTTCAATATTTCATGGTACTGTAACTATACCCTCAGCAAAAATTACTGAGTTGGCAAACAAAGTTTTCCAAGCTTCACAACAGTTGAGAAAAGAAACAACAAAAAAAGCTTATTTGAATTTCTAGTGTGTTTCCATTGCAGTGCAAGAATTTTCCCAGCTGTATGTTTTCTGCTGGGCGGTGCTCAAAGATTTCATCTCTGCTGGTTCCTCCTCTCTTCCACATTGCTTGCCTTTTTCTTTTGGTTATTTCTGCCTTGCTATACACATATATCTATTTCACCCTCCTCTAACTTATCTATTAATATTCGTAACAGTGGGAGAAGGTGGAATGTACTTTTAAAAAGCTGTACTTTTAAAAAGCACTATGAAATGTGTAGCACAAATAGTTGTCTCATGTATTAACTATTTGTATTTTATGTACTTTCAGTTAAGTATAGTCAGGGTTACAGTTAAAAAAAGGAAGTTTCTAACATCTAATAAACAGTTGGAAGAGATGCCATCCAGAAGGACCTGGAGAGGCCTGAGAGAGTCCCATACAAACCTCATGAAGTTCAACCAAGCCAAGTGCAGGATCCTGCACCTGGGACATGGCAATGCCAGGCACAAATACAGGTTGGGTGGAAAATGGATTGAGAGAAGCCCTGAGAGAAGGACTTGGGGGTGTTGGTGGAGGAGTTCAACATGAGCTGGCATTGCACTCTGGCAGCCTAGAAAGCCAACTGCACCCTGGGCTGCATCAAAAGAAGCTTGGCCATCAGGCTGCGGGAGGCGAGTCTACTCCTCTACTCTGCATTTGTGAGACCCCACCTGGAGTACTGTGTCCAGCTTTGGAGTCCTCAAAAAAGGAAGGACATCAACCTATTTGAACAGGTCCAGCTGAGGGCCACGAAGATGATCAGAGGGCTGGAGTGCCTCTCCTATGAGGACAGGCTGAGACAGTTGATGCTGTTCAGCTTGGAGAAGAGAAGGCTCCAGGGAGACCTAATACCAGCCTTCCAGTACCTGAAGGGGGTTTACAGATAGATGGGAGGGACTCTGTCAGGGAGTGTAGCAATAGGATGAAGGGTAATGATTTTAAATTGAAAGAGGGGAGATATAGATGAGATACTAGAAAGAAATTTTCTGTTGCTAGGGTGGTGAGGCACTGGCACAGGTTGCCCAGGTAAGTTGCCTCATCCCTGGAAGTGGTCAAGGCCAGGCTGGATAGGGCTTTGAGCAACCTGGTCTAGTGATAGGGGGGCTAGAACTCAATGATATTTACCATCCCTTCCAACTCTAACCATTCTATGATTCTATGAGTTTGTGAGAAGTTTCGGTACCTATATAATTTTATTGATTGATTTGCATTAATTGATGTCTGTGCTAAAACTGAATAAATGTATAACTGAAGAAAACCATTAACCAGAAAAAAAAATAACAAGAAAAAGAAACTTCATCCCAAAAACCAAAACCAGAAGTCATACTTGGCATCTTCATCTGTTTCACTTTAAGGGCATTTTTACCAATAGTCAAGTACAAAACCAGGTCATATTCTCTCTGCTTATTAGATAATATCACTCCTGGTGCAGATCATAAGTCCAGGGGAGGTTTTCCTTGCATTTACATTATGTCGCAAATACTTGACACCTGCACATTCTTTATATTAGCTTGGCGTCTGTACTTGATGGCTCTCTGGTATGTCTGAGCTTAGCAATGTATCAGAAAACATTTTCTTAGGCCACATCTTTTCTTGGATTAGTGACAACAGTTCATTTGATTTATTAATGCTTGCCATCTATACTACCCACACCTACAAGTGAATGGATATGCATTTCACAGAGGCAAATATGATATTACATTCAATAGTGTAATAAATTAGCTAATAAAAAATAGCTAATAATAAATAAAATAGCTAATAAATTTAACAAAGCCTCAGAATTTAGTATATCAATATCATTTCAGTGCCTAGGCTGGTTTTCAGGTATCATCTCTAAAATGTAAAAGAACAGACCAGAACCTTTACTTGCCATTCCAATAAAAACATCTGTTGTTTTCAAACAGTTAGCTAGTTATATTTTCACTTTTTAAAATACTTTCTCACATTTCATTCTCCTTGAATTTTATTTGCATTCTGATGAGACAAAAAAAATCATAATAGACTTGCAACGTTTCCTACAGTTATGAAACAAATATCATAAATTTAGCAGAAAAAATGGTCATCATAGTATTTCTAGACCAAAGGGATTCAGTGGTGTTTGAATTGGCATTTGAATTTGGACACTTAACTGAATCAAATCTCTAGCAGTTCACATTTACATTCTGTTTGAGCAGGATTTAAAGCAAGGCACCATTAATTAATATATAACCTTGTGGTAGATGCCTGAGAAAAGAATAATAATTAAAAGGAGTTATTAATTGTCAGATTTTCCATGATTTACAGAAGACTCTAATCACCATTGCAGGTAATATCTCTTCAGGCAAGGGGCAGAATTTTAAACTGATGCTTCCACTAAGCTCTTCTATGATAAGCAATTGTTTTTTTTTCCTCCTTGTATAGCATGAGACATTCACAACAAGGTTTGTCTTGTGTTAACAAAGTAAAGAATACTGCGAAACTATTAGAACCTGGAAATCATTCTTCCGAGGCTGAAAACTGCAAAATATTATTTTTTTTTTGTTTGAAAACCCAGCGTTTTAGTCCAGAATGGGGAACACAGCAGTCTGTTCTAAACAAGTGAGTACATTCCCCAAACCTGCTCCCAAACAATTTGTTCACAAATACTGTTTTAAAATGAGCTGGTCTCTCTCAGTTCAGTGACAGATGCTCCCAGAAAGTAGCAGGCTTCATCTGTGGGTGCCCAGAGAAAGGTAATAGAATCATGTAATCGTCTGGGTTGGAAGGGACCTTTAAGATCATCTAGTCCAACCACCAACCTACTCTGATGAAAAAAACAAAAGAAACTTTGGGGACACCCAGCAATGCCATAATTTGTCTCCAGCCCCTGCCCCAGAAACACATAGATTTCTTCCCGCTCCACATATTTTCCAGCTACAGGCAGGTATTTTGGATGCAACACAAGCCATGACTCAATGAGCACCACAAAAGTATTCAGTGCCATTTTAGATACCTTAGAAAATCCAAGGCGTAGTGAGTGGGACTAGAAGCTGTAGACACAGGATATACAACAGATCCAGTGGGCAGCTGAACTGAACCCTGCAGTACCCAGAATGGCGATGATGCCCCTGTTTAGACAACAAAACCCTGCCTCGCCGTGAAATTCAGTTTGCCCAAATCTAGGTTTGCAGCAGGTTGAGATGAGATTCAGCTCACCCAAATTTAGGAAATTGATTCTGCTGCCTTAAGTTAGGCCTTTAGTTTCATTTGAGGTTCTCAAGACCATTCCACCTGGCTGTGCAGCTGCCAATATGGAAGGGTGCAGGGCCTCTGCAGATCCTGTGTCATGTCTTCTGGCTTCTTGGCAGATATCTTGCTAGCCTAAGTTGTATCATGAGACAGCAATATCTGAACAATATCTGCAGCTGAACAAGGTCCTTAAATTTAGAACTGAATCAACAGAAAATCTTCCAAGAGGCTGTATCAACAGTTTAAGAATCTGGTATGAAATCTTAATTTTCACTGCAGGAATTCAAATAAGTCAAATTAAAACAGAGAAGCAGGCACCTTTAATTTGCCAGATCCCACATTTCTTAAAGAAAAAGGATGATTTTCATGTTAAAACTCCTGTATCATGGGCAGTCTTATGTAAAAAAAATATAGTGTTCAACAATTGCAATAAAATGCTACCACTCTATTAGTTCCCCATCAAATTGGCTTTAGAACTAACAAGTAAGTCAAAATATCAATGGAGTATCATTAAAAAAAATATCTTATGTATAGTCACAGAAAGCTCTCACCTTTTGCAAGAGAATAAATAAAGAAGTTCTGCCTGAAATTTCATCCTTAGATGTCATGACTTTTGACACTTCCATAATGTTCTTCACTTTTCAGACAGATTTTAAGGGAACATGCCTGGCACATAAATATGTCTGGGGAAAAAATGCTGTAGAATGAACTCCTCATAAATTATTTTAAAGATTCATTTTACGTCATGATTCTGCAGTAGCTGACAATCATGGGATTAGCATTGCTGGCCTGCAGAGAGCACTTTTCATTTTGCAGCCAAGAAACCACAAGACACGAGGCAGGTACTTACTTCAGATATTTATTGTAGTCCATCAGAGAATATCAAATCCCTGTTTTCAAACCACCAATATACATTGCCTTCATGGTGTGAGTGAAGGGTGATGAGAATGAGAAGAACTGATGAACATGATTTAGATTTTTTTAACACATCTTGGATAAAAATGAATTGGGCAGTTTTAAGTCAGAGCAGTTATAGTTTTATTCTTTATATGGTAAAGCAATCTAACAAAACCAATACCATAAAAATAACTAGAATGAATAAGGCATGTCAAAGTCTTCACTGAGGTGTCAGGTATATATATATATACATACAGTACTGAATATTAAGCAACAGTGTAAAAGATCGCCCCCCACTTTAATACTGTTGTAAATATGAACTAATAAAGTAAGTGTTGTCAGTGGTGTTTGAGAGACAGACACTGACTATATAAGCGCAAATTTGAATGGTTAGTATCAAACTTGTTAGATATGCTGCTCCTGGTTCTGGAGCCCATGGCAAACTCTCACTAGCTTCAGTGGAAGGAAGACCAGAGAGGCTGGGGAAGGCATTTCTGATCCTCCATTGCATAGTCCTCAGCGCAAATTCCATTGTCCAGATTGCTCTAACAATTTTAAATTTTGGATTGAAAGAAGTTACATTGGGGATTCCTGATCCATACACCTTGAGAATGCTTACTTCACCATAAATGACTACTTCTGATCACCTGTCTTTAATACTTGAATTAATGGGCTGTGTGCAAACCACCTACCACGGCACTGTGCATGTCTAGAATGGCTTCTAAGCTGAAGACAGTCATGAATTATTCACAGGGCTCATTATACTGTAACACCAGACCAAGGATCCTCTGTGCTGTCAACGGAGAGAAGTAGGAGCAACGTATAACATATGCACCTACAGCAGGTGGAGAGAATACATTTCCCTGTTTCTGTCTGTTGATAGTGTAGACAGTTGAGATCTCACAGCGTTGGGTGCCTGAGAGTTTGACTCCCTCATTGCTTTCTTGACATCGCATGCCACAGCAGCTGCTGCAACTGGATACCTATAGTAGATGGTCTGCATATGACTTTGTGTGTTGCATCAGTAAGGCTTTCCTGACAAGCAGTCTGATATTTTTTAGCTGAGATATTGCACTTTCTGCATGGAGAAATAGTTAGTTGAGGATTCTATATTCTAATGCTTTACCAGTCCAATTACGGCAAGATTAATATAAAGGTCAATATACCTTCTTGTTTAACTGAGAAAAGCCTCTTTATTTCTGTTTATAAAGACAATTGGTAAAACTGTGTTTTCTTAACATTTTTAACACCATGTTTTTGTGGAGATTCGACAATAGTTTGCTGTGATTTTGAAAAGAATATCCTTAAGACCTAATAATCAGAATTAAACCTTCACGTAATGATCACAATTTTATGTAATGGTGTCTTAACAAAAGCAAAACTTTGGCTAGTAATCAGTGACAATCAATTAGACTTTCCAACAAGCCATTGCAAATTTAAAATATGCACATGAATAAACAGTAGAATAACTCTATGAGAGAAATAACTTGCCTTACACTTCACTTGTCAATGAAAATACGTATTCATTAATATATGTATGCTACGAAGCAGGGAAACTAACAAGGTACAATCTGTCTGAAAGGCATTATGTGGATAACATTTGCAGGCAAAAGGCAGGGCAAATAAAATTAATCTTTAAGAATGCTAGTTATTGTCTTAGTCTGCTAGTGAATATTACAATCCTATCCTAACTCTCAAGTGTGTTGTAAGCACTAAAAAAAGGATTTTTCAGTAGGCAGCGAAAGAAAGTATTGATTTAGAAAATAAAATGTATGGCCTTTTTCAAATGCCTTTGTCTAGTAACATAATATTGCACGAAGCAAAATGGCCTTGGCTGAGCAGCAAAGTCTTCTAATGCCTATTTTTCAGGAAGATGTGTTACAAAAAAATTAGTTTAAAAGGAGGTAATTCATTATCTGGTAGTAATTTTAAGGTACATGAAAGAAGCAGACGCAGCACTACAAATATATATATATATGTAAATGACTGTTAATACAACCTTTCCAACAAAATATCCCTGCAGTCAAACTTTTCTTACTAATGGACAGGAACACAGCAGTTTATGGTTTAACTGTTCTGTGATTTCCAAATATCATCTTTAACATCCTTGACATGACAAATTGTGAAAGAAACAAGCTTAAGAAACACAGAATTCATTACAAGTCTTGAGGGAAGAAATGGTATTTACAGTACTGATCAGTGTTTTGTGAAAACCACATTAACTGTTGTGCACTGGACTTAGTAAAGACTCATGGGAAAATGGAAAAGCAATGGGCCAAACAGTACTGTCTGAGATGATTGTCTTGAAAATGTCAAACACTTCTCTTCTTTTTATCCACAGGGAAATCTGAATGCATTTCTACTAATCAAAATTTTGTGGAGGAAAGTGTGTGGAAAGGAAAGATGTAATGAAAAAGACCCAGTGGCCTCAGGGGTAATCCATTGAGTATTGTTGTGTCATGTCATTCTTGGGTGACGGACAGTGTCAGTCTGAATATAAATCTGTAATTCAGTTAAAGGGGTCAGATGATACCATTAGAAGTAAGAGCCACTTTCCATGGATTATTAATTTCATTTTTAGCACAAACAACAAATAGGATGGCAATTTTGATGATCGGTATTTCACTCGATTCATTTTTGAAGGCATTTTCCTAAATACAGAAAAGTCATCATTTAGACATTATTGCAGCCTGAAAGGAAGGAGGTGGGAGTTTTGAAAAGCTCAATGAGCTTTTACCAGATTTTTTTGTATTCAGATAAAAAAAAAGAAATAATGAAATTCATATCAGTAAAACCCCAAAAAACTTTAATGACATATCATCTAGGTTGCTGTTTTTACCTGGATAGTTGTCATCTTTGACATTTTCCTTACTAGTACCAGCAGATGTTGCCAAACAATATCTGCAGACTCACCCTTTTCCACAGTTATTTCAGAAAATTGCAGCAACACTTACAGAAACACAAGCTACAATCATCTTTAAAGCAAAAGTCTGTGCCTAGGACTCTTCTTGTTAGGTCTGTGCCAAGTATTGTGATAAACAGAGTCCTTCCAATACTCTTTTATAGCATATGCACTTGAAATTTACTGTCTTGTGGCTGTATTTATGGAAATACATATGCATATATATGTTTAAATAAATATGTATCAAGGAGAGAGATGCACAGTCACAGATGCTATGTGAGTGTGCCATTCTCAGAAATGCAAAAAGGAAAACAAAACAGAAGAGCAGGAGACCTAGAAAACTGGACACTGAACGAGTGCTTCACAACTAGGGCTTTTGGTTTCTGCCACTTTTCAAGTACCAACTCCCAAAGCAGGCTGGGGAAAGAAAAAGGATTTCCTCATTATGGAGTCCCAAGAGATGGTGGGGGATACAGAGGAAGCTGCACTGCATTATTTTCAACTTTTAAAAAGTTGATTTCTGACACAACCAGCTATTTTGCAAAAAGTGTGTTAGCGGTTTGTCAGCTTTAGCCTGTGCATATTAACCTTGCTTTTTCTACTGACCTCTTTGAAAATGTATATTTTCCTTGCATTGATGCAGTAAGTGCTGAGACTGACAACCAACCAAGTGCATTAATGATTAAACACAAAGAGTATCTTTATTGGTGTTCTCACTCTTGAGGCACTGTGTTAATCTGTTTTCTGCCCTTTGGTGGTGTGCATCTTACTCGTCGCTACCCCTCTGATCGGGCTTGAGCCCTTCACGCTGCTTTCACGAGCCTTGCAAGGGCATCTGGGGTTTCAGGAGTGACCTGTTTGAGCTCCATCCTTTGTGCACATATGCACTGAAGGCAGTTGCGTTGCTTGTTCGTAGCTAGGGAAGTTGACAGCTTCAAATCTCATATAAGGAAGGATATAAAAATAACAGCATTAGGCAGCATTCAGAACAGGGAATGCATGCTGGTTGTATATCTGGTTACATCAGGGTTGGTTTGGCCCAGAAGTGAAGTTCTCAGACTACAACTTCCCCAGATGGGATCCCTTTCCATGCTCCTCAGTCCAGCACTGGCATGAAGAAGAGGCACCATTGTGCCAACAAGGAGAAGGACAGGAGAGAGTCTGGGCAAAGCCTGGTTTCCCCCAGTCTCACCAGTGGCATCTGCCTCCAGGCACTTAAGTCAGGTGCCTAAATGACTTAAGTCTTGTCATCCCAGGCTGCCTGTACAGGGAAGAGAAGTGTGCCCCTTCCCAGATATGGAGGTGACTGTCTCTTTTGACTAACTGCAGAGACCTAGAAAGACAACCCTGCTGAGCAACGTGCTCCCTGAAGCACCTAGTGCTAAATGGGATGATCCGAGATCCTAAGACACAGATGGTTTTCATGAAGACAGATGGGGTGAGAGGAAAAAGACTTGTTGGGAAACGATTTCAAGCCTGAGAGAATGTAGGGATTGCCCATCAAGAAGGTCTCAGTGCTATTAGCACTGTCACTTCGTCTTGCGTCCAAGCTCTAAGTCTACAATGAACCAAAAGTGCATTTACAGCTAATAATGCAGAGCTTTCATAGTCTGTCTACTGTAGTTAGTAATCATAAGGCTGTAGTTAGTAATCATAAGTAGTAAGTAATCATAAGGCTAACTACATTACTAACATAATGTAGTTAGTAATCATGTAGTAAGTAATCATAAGTAATCCATAAGTAGTGGAAAGAAAAGTCTAGTGTTGCATCCGAAGTAATTATTATAAAAGGCTATATATAGCAACAAATTCAATTGCATTAGCCCTACAGAAAGTGATTTAAGGCATTTTACACAAAAAATACTGGGCTCTTTGAAACGTATTTCACAAGCGTATCAAAACGTTTGTATACATTTTTCTATTTCTCTCCATGTACATTACTTCTTTGAAGTTAAAAAGCCATAAAGAATCTTTTCCTTAGAAGTTCAAACTCTGTCTTGCTACAATGCCATATTTATATATATATATATACATACACACACACCTGTTACCATATGTTGCTACATACTGTAGCAGCATTTGGAGATCAGAGAATTTGGGATTTTTCTTTAACTTTCCTTTTGGTTGGAACTTACCAAAACTGAAGCTGTACCATTTAGTTTCAGGTATGAAGTATAGACAAAATATGTAGGTGGTTTTTTTTGTGTCACATTAGGCTGAAATATTAAAGTCAGATCTGGCAAGTTTCATGCTTAATGAGATTTTTCAACCCAACCCTATTTCTGCCTAAAACCAATTTTATTCTAAACTTGACTTGTATTCAAATATCGCCCTTATCAATTCACATTTAACTAGGTTAAACACTAATCTAGAATTACAGCATCAAAACCAGAGCTAACAGTTTGCATGCTTTCAAGCAATGTTCATACATCTGGAGTCATAAAATTTTAACAAGCAAGTATAAATGTCGATTGATATCCAAATCAAGACATCTGACCTACTTAAACAACACACTTTCTTTGAATTTGCTAAATGTAACAAAATTGCTATTGGAAATTAAATGTTATTGCTTACCAACAAAACAAAGTAACTAGGAGGAGTTGGTATATAAATGTCCATCAATTTATGTAGTTTGACATCCTTGAGCATCTGAATGTAAATTGTAAATTTGCATTCAGATTAGGTAAAAGTTGAGAAAAAGCTTCCAAGTATTTTGAGATGCAAGTGCTCCCTTCTTCTCCCTCAAGTACACTCACATATTCACAAATTGTTTACAAAATATTCTTGTGACCTCAAACTCAACTAATAGCATAAAGCTGAACTCCTCTGACTTCTCTTCGGGCAGATTTTTAAGAATCACTCCTAGCTCTTAGAAGCAGATTAAGATTGACTGACTACCCAAAATAAATCTGAGTTATCTAAAGACTGAATCAGTACATTTCTAATCATGTTATATGCATATAATGTAATTAATGCATAAACAATGTGGAGGAAAGTCAAGTGAAGCCCAGAATGTTAAAATAAAATAAAAGGAACAAAAATAATAATCCAACACCAATCAGTTAAAGAACTGATATGAAATGTTTCGTGATGGTTACCTGTCCAGTTACTCTTGCTATAGAAAATCCACAATTCTTTGCCATTGGCCTTGCTGGCTCATCAGCCCAGCAGATGAAAGCAAAACACAAACTGTATGCTATAGTCACAAGGAAGAAACAATTGAATGAATCAGCCAAAATGTATTCTACAAGCTTTAATAGTACACTAGACTGAAAAAAAGAGTTATCAGGATTTTTTTTCCAAATAATAAAAAACATACACCTGTCAGAATGTGTTTAGAGTAGAGAACAAAAGCAAAAGGTGGGGTCTGATAAAACTTGGAGTAAACCAAATAATAAGTGGACCAAATCTCTTTGTTGCTACATCCTCTGTCTGAAAAGAAAAGCATTAAATGCTACCAAAGGCACAGAGATATGAGGAAGGGAGACAGAAAATCCAGTCAGCTAAAAATGACTGAAAGACAGTTCAGCCTGGAGAAGAAAATGGTCAAAGGATACTGGTGACTCAAAGACAGATGGTATGTCTAGCACATAGGAGGAAGAGAGCCACACAGGAAGCTGTAGTTAGAAATGTTTATTAACAGGAAACACAGATTGGCCAATTTTTTTTTTTTAAATATAATTTTTTCTCTGGAATGCACTGGCTTTGAAAAAACTTTGATTTTGGAAGAATTTTTCAGGCTCATTATCACATTTCAGGCCCAGGATGAAACTTTAATTTTGTAAGACTTTTCAGGATGCTACTTTGGGGTGAGAGGAGCCAGGCAGAAAGAGTACAGCTCATTTGTAACCCGGTGTTTGGGGTACTTAGTGGAATTTGGGAGACCTCCACAAAACCTTGGCTGAATGACTAGAGTTTGGGCTTTCTTCAAAGTCCCCATGAGTGACCTCTTCAGGCCTGAGAAGAAAACTCACTAGGTGTGTAGTGGAATCAAGTCAGTTCTGTGAGAGATGTGAAGAACTTTTGTGCCAAAATACTGTATATTTTTCAGAAAAAGGACACAGAAATCTGTTTCAGGTAGTAAGTTCTTCCGCACACACTGAAAGATACAGAATTACCCTGGAAACTGAGAAAAGAGACAGAAACCTTGCAGCAGACCACAGAAACACCACTGACTTGTGAAGCAATGTTTGGTTCTTTGCTATGTAGAAAAGTGGATGGTTATAATTAGATTACACAGAAAATTCACAGACAGTAGGTCAAAAGGAAGAGCTGGACAGCAGTGAGGAGCACCACCTGTCCCTTGTCTGACTTTATTGTTAATCCCCCAAGATCATATATCTGCCGGGTCTCACTGCGAACTTGCTGCTTCCTTCTCTCCCCTGTTGTGTCTCTAACCATCTTGGAAAAACAAACTCCACCATTGGCAGGGGCGACTTGCCTGCCCAGGAGGGTCCTTGCTTCAGGTGATCTGCATGGCAGTTTGGCAGAGCCCTGGAGAGACAGCAAAGCAGCTCCAGGAGTTGAGAGCAGCAGAACTCTCTAAATGGTTAGCCTCTTATTTTGCAGAAGGAACATTTCTTTCCAACTTCCTCAACAACTTGGAACTGAAAGCTGTATACTTTATATATTTTTCAAGGAAGACAATCATACCGATTTCTATTTCAGAGGAAGTAGATTTGTCTTCCCTGGAAATTCGGCTTTAAAAAATGTCAGAGATACTGACAGATGGTACCCCACTATACCTAAGATAAATTGTTGCCATTCTGTACCTCTTTTTTTTCTAATGATAAATAGGTGCTCCCTTGCCCTAATACCTCTCAAGAGAAATAGCAACTTCTTAAGGTAATGTAGCTGTTCTTATTTTAATAAACAAACTACACCACTGGGTGCTGCCTCCTGCTTAAAGCTTGGAGCCTCACAGACTTCCTGGTGCTGGAGTAAAGGAGGAAAAGCAAGACACGCTTTTATTTTTCCAGTGGACAATGAGATAAAAGCCTTTCATACACGTTACACTGTATCAATGTATCAAAGTATTAATGCTACATAATTAAAGATGAAGATGAAATGAGAACTGATTGAAATACTGATGCATTTTCTTGAAATGGTGTGATTTAACCATGTAGGCTTTAATCTATGGACAAACTTATGTGACTTTCTTCATCTTCTGGACAGTCCAGAGACCTTGGCTATGAGGAAGCTGGGCAAAAAGACTGTGAGTGCCTTAAAGTTTGGAAACTTATAGGTGAAGATGCTAATGTCACCTCTTCTATGGAGAACATTGCTGTTTTATTAAGAGTCTGAAAGAAATCCAATATGAACAGCCTTCAGAAAAAAAGACTGAATTAGTATAGACTATTGGAAAATATTCTGACTAAATTAACTTGAGAATTAATTAACCATCTCTCTTGCTAAGTGCTAGAAGTTGATTTTTAAAATCAGTTTCTGAGTTCTTGGTTCTCCGTTAGGTCTCCTATGCTGTTTAACAGATGAGAAAATGGTTACCATCATATTTTTTTATCTTTGATGTACGCCATTACCATGTTACTTTAGTCTTTATCATTGTTTCATCAAAGAAGAGTCATAACAATCACACATGTGAATATGATCCTCACAGTCTATGTAAGTAGCCGTAATGGAACATTGCCCTGTCCAGTCATCACCTGCCCTAATTTTCTTGGAAGTACACATTTATGTGCCTGCTGTGTTTTGACAAAATATTCTCAGCCTTGCATCTAAGTCTTAGCCTTTGACTGTTGGATTTCCCTTCGAAATTAGGGTTTTTGCAATTCTATGGGATATTCCACTGTTGTTAACTCTATTCATTTTTATCCATCAGCCTTGAAAATTTATCAGTAAATTTAGTAAATAAAGTAAATATAGCTTTATGGTCTTCGAAACGGGGATTTCTTCTGAACATCTGAGGCCTATTCAGACATTTATTTCCATAATAAAATCTGCAGAAACCTGATTTTCCCAGTAGAATCATTCTATAATTTTCTGTATTCAATTGTAATGGATTATCTTTGGAGGTAAATTAAAAACAAAAACCACAACTTGCATCAGTGCTGTAATTTATTTTTCATGTTGAAGTAATAAAAAAAAGTCTTGGTGAATAAGTATGGTTACATTTGATAATGATTCAGGGTTGGTTAGTAAACTGATGGCAACTGCTGCCTGCTGAGACACTGCATGCACAGTCCAGCTCCCAAGAACAGCTCTAGCTCACAGCCATTTTGCATGGAAGCAGCTCAAAACGGGTCACACAGCTGTGGGAATGCATAGCTGTAGTTCATCCTTCCTAAAAATCATGCAGAAAACCATGGGATGATTTGCACGAGTGAGACTCATATTTTGGAAGCTTTCCATGGACAGAGCTCTGTGATGCCTCTTAGAGAATTGGGATAGATCAGCCCTTACCAGATTCCTTACAGGTTCCTGTGCTCTTGGTCTTCATGAGGAAATATCTACCCTCTCTGGATTGTCTTTTTTTTTTTTTTGAAAAGCCTAAGCTTAGCCAGTGCTCAAATAGTCTGCACTGCGGTTGTAGTCACAACTGAGTCACCACTAGAAAAATCTGCAGTACAGCAAAGACCAAGAATTTGGGGACAATGTCAAATCAGTTTAGTTAATATTAAAATGGAAAACCTCACAAGTGTCTACAGCACTGGTTATATTATTAATTGCATCTAACTTTTTAAGAGCCTCCACTGTGAAAGGACATAAAATGGCAATAACTTTTGGATTGCAGAGCACAAAGGGTTTACAAAACCAAAGGATTTTTTTCTTTGGACTTAGGTCCTCTTTCTTTAACAGGTAATTGTCTTCTTTATAATTTCTTACTGTACCGGCTGCCAATAGAAAAGAAATATTTAAATTGTGACACACCAAAAATTACCTTAGAAGAAGAATTATTGGACATAAAGGATGTGCAAATGGAAGCATTGGAAATTATGTAGATTCTCACATTTATGAACAAAAATGCTCTTTCTTTTTTTTCCTTCATTCCGAATTTCATTTGCTCTATACATTTAATAGCTCTAATAGCTCTCTTAATCTCAGAAAAATGCAGTGTATGAAGGGACTGTTCAATCTTTAGGGACTATTAAGGAAATGTATGCCTAATACTTCATGCAAAGACATCTCCATCTCCTGACAAGGTATCACCATGCATAGTAGGAAAATAAGAGGAGAAATAATATGGAAGACATAAACTTCTGGTAGAACTCACACAAGACAACCACAAAGATTTGGCAAAGATTAGTCTGGTTTGATGTTTCACCAGCATTTCATAAGATCCAGTCCGAGCAGAGAAGGGACCTTCCTGCGTGAGAGCAGCCTTAAGCAAATCCCCTAGTTCTTAGGCATACCTCTTACTCCTTGCCTATGTGTCCATGGAGGTCTGAATGTAGCTGACAGCACTCTGGGCAACTGATTTGGTTGCACCAGCTGAAAACAGTCATCAGGTCACCTAAAGGTGGGCTGAGGTTGACACAAAGACCCTAGGAGTCCATCGGCTCCTTAACCAGCACTGTGGAGTGGGTAAAACAGGGACCTTGCCTCAGAGGGCTTGGACTTCATTACCTGTCAATAAGCTTTCAGATCCAGAATAATCAGGTGAAACTGAATAAATGCACGACAGGAAAAATCAAAACCAACACTCAGCTTGTCCTAAAACAAGGTTTCTTATGAGGAGGACCATAAAAAGGTTGTGTATATGGGTAGAAAGAGATGAACTGGGGAGAGTTTTAAAAGGCTCTTGCAAATGTAAGTTGAGGGAAAAAAAAACCAAACAAAGAAAAGGTCCTCTGCTTTGTACCTGCTGTACCAAGGTCAACAAAAAAGCCTGTGAAAATTGGCTTGAACTCTACTGTTTAACTTCCTGAAGGCATTAAATGTTGAATCACAAGATCTGCTCTAGAGTCAGCTGTCAGAGCAGCAGGAAGCACTGCTATGGCTGGTGTAAGACATGTGTGATCTGAAAACCTTACCAGCATTTTCTGCATGCTGGGCGCAGAAGAATAGATCATTATACTTTAAAGTAAACAAAAAAATGGGGGGGGGTGGGGTGGAAAAAGGATTGGAATACAAGTGGCTCAAAACCTATGCCTTTTGTTATTAGACATACTATATAGATAGTTTGTAAGTACTTTTTGGTAAAAGTGCCTAAGTATACTTTATCTTAACGTGCTGTGTGTTTTCTACTTTAATTTCATGCCTAAATCGATACCTAATTATAATTTGACAAGAAAAAGAGATTGCAATGGATATGATCTACCTGCTCTGGTGTTAAATTGTAATGTGGTTGGCCAGCTTTACAGTGTTTCCACAATTTGTCTATACCATTTCCAGAGTCACTGTTTGAATAAGGAAATAAATTTCTGGTGAATCATTTCAACACTGTGCAGAATTGTCCCAGAAGTACTTTGTCTATGGCTGATGGAAGAGGGAAAGTTTTGATGTCTAATTGTTGATGTTCATTTGTCCAGGATTTAAACAGCTTCCATCTTTGGTCTTACAACCAGATGCAAATTAGGGAAACTCTATCTAGGACCATGGTCATTTAGGCAATGATTATTAAAACAACGTATCCTTGAAGAATCTGAGAGTACAATTGCCATCACAAATAACATCCATGTTCTTCTCTGGGCCTATCACACAAACTTACATGCCCCCCACAAATACACACATATGAGAGAGGTTTTCTCCCCCACCCTGCAAACCTGTTAAGAAATGGACAACTGGATATGTAAAAAATTATCTTCTTTGATTTTCGTGCTCACCAGTCATTAAAGGGTTACTTTTCAGAGCAGCACAAAAAAAGAAGAGCTGGTTGACCAAACATTTTTTTTCTTACAAAGAAGTGTCAACCCTGAGCTTGTAATTAAGAAGTTAAAATCTGTGATTTATATATATTTATATATATAAAAATAGATGATCATACTAAGACTAAAAAAGTGAAAGAAATCTCCATGTCAGTACTATATATTTGCTTGTTCTGAATTTTTTGTAGAAGAAATCCTTGTGATACTGAAATTAACTGATATGAAAGATGTAGTTATATGTGAAACACGCTATTGATCCGGTCGCTGTTAGTCCATTAGAGAATTGCCATCTTGGAAGGATAATGAACATAGTAGCAGAAAGTCCTAATAGTCAGAAGAGTGGAAACAGTGGAAAAAGGAAAGAGATTATATCACAAGAGATTATTTTCTCTCCAAACCCTTGAGGGGAGATTTGTCAGGAGCGTTGTTTAGCATTACCACCACGGCTGATGGTGAGCTAAGTGGAAATCTATGCCAATTGTATAACATGGATAAATACTAAAAGAAGCTAGGTGAAATCGTGCTACTACTCAATTTTTTACTGGGCATTAAAATTTAAATCCTAAACAACTGTAACATGATATTCTGAAGCTAGTGGAGTTACTATCATACTAAAAGATAAACTTATTTTTCAGCTTCTCTACGTTCATACCAATCTGATGTGGTTGGCAGATGGAGTGTGTAACATTCACCATTGAGACGTACTTTTGTGTTGGAAAAAAAATAATCCAGACTTCCTCCCTATAGCAATGATCATTTTCATGACCTGAATCATCCTACAGAAGTTCCTAGAGGAAACCTGTCTGTCAGTGAAGAACGGTTGCATTTTTTTTTTTGGTATTCCTTTCTTGTCTGGGTGTTTTTTCTTTTTTTTTTTTTTTGATATTCTGTTGAAATGCAGCAGCCTTGAGTCAGGCCTGATTCAGAAAGAAAACTGTTTTCTTGGTTTCTCCCCCCTTTCTTTTTTCTCATTAGGGAAAACACACACCGTAAGATCCTTTTACTTTTTGCAGCATAAAAGGAAATGAAGCTTAGAAAGTCTCCTGTAATAAAGGTTTGAGAAAGAATTCTCTCAAGAGTGGATATCGTCTTCAGAGATATCTGAAAAAAAGGAAGCAGTTCAGTCTGGCACCTGGTACTCTTTGGGAAAACAAAAAAGGGAAGCAGGTTGCAGTACTGCTCTCTTCTCATAGAAAACGGCAAGTGTTTGTGGCATGGTCCATTGTCCAAGATTATAAGAAAAGAAGCAAACTGAGTGTTTCTGTAGCTAAAACACAGTTTCTCCGACCAGATCCAGGATTATCTCCACCGTCTCTGCAGTACGAGACTGACGAAGATGACAAGCAATGTCTGCAGTGACCAGCCAGATTGCGTGGCTGAAGCCTCCACCTCCCTCCTGTCTGAGTCGACCGGTGGCGCTTCAGTGGTGATGAAGTCGAACTCTGTAGGACAGATGTCATCTGTGCAGCCGCTTCCACTGCCCGAGCCACTGGTTTCATCACCTGGCACAAGCGAGTGAGAGAAACAAAATGAGGGCCATGTGTTAGCGTTTGTCCCTTTTCTCTGTTCCCATTCCACCCAGCACTGTGGTGGGCAGGAACACTTTGGGAATGGGAAAGTGTTGGTGGTGCTCACTTTCATTCAGTAAAATGTCCAAGTGAAAGCCACTGTGATTTAATGAGATGCTTAAATGCCTTTCTGAAAAAGGTGTAGAATGCTGGCATTATGGAAAGCCCTCAGCATCTTGATGCACTTGACATGAAGATAAGCAAGAGAAGCAAAAGAAATAAATATATAACTGGAATTTCATTGGACAGAAAAAGCCTCATTTTTATGTTGTCAGCAGCAGAGAATACAAAAAGCGAGGAAAGCCATTCCATTGGAACCAATTTATAAACATGTTCCAAAAACATACGTATTTAATGAGAGTTAATAGTTTCTTACTTGTATCCTGGAAGTTGACATCATTTCCATTATATGCATTCTTCAGTTTGTTAGTCATGACACGTAAGGCCATGATTTGCTGTCGAATGAATGTGTCTGGCCTTGTGATGTCTACATCTACTTCTGGGTTGTTGATCTGGTTGGTCAAGCCATCGTTCATAATCTCAGGCAAGTATCTATACAGCAGGATAAATTATTAGTTTAAGAGCAATAAGATTCAGAAACAAAAGACTGGACAGTAAATGCTTTGCTAAGCAATTTGACACTGATAACAATTGCACAATTCTTAAACAGCTCCAGTGAATCCATTTAAAGTATATAGTTTTTAATTTTGCGGACTCTAAAGGCTTCTTTTAGTAGCACAATAGCATGGAGAGCAGGAAGGATTTAAGCTCTCCAATTCACTAACTCTCCATATATAACTTTCCATACCCGGAGGTGTTCAAGGCCAGGCTGGATGGGGCTTTGAGCAACCTGGTCTAGTGGGAGGTGTCCCTGCCCATGGCAGGGGGGTTGGAACTCGATGATCTTTAACGTCCCTTCCAACCCAAACCATTCTGTGATTCTATGATTCTGTGATTCTATGTACTCTCCAGCAAGTGAAGAGGTTCACCAGCCAGCAGTGAGTCACCGTATGTTCAGATCCTCTATTGAGATGAATGGTTGCACACTAAATGAAGCATCTAACACTGCATTCTTCTGCTTTTATTTCTTTCTGCTTAAAAACTATGAACTCTTTTGTTTCATATATAGTGTATTTCTTGTTGTAAGATAGTCTAGAAGGCTATCTTGAGGCATTATGGCTCATTGCTTAAAGGAAGCACTTGATTAATTTTCTTCTCCAGCTCTTCCTTACATCCCTTTTTTGACCACCGTGAACAACATCTCTAGCCTATTAATATCCAGGCCCATAAATGGCATTATGAGTTCACCAGGCTCTGATATTCTCTTTGATTTGGTCCTTATTCCTTACAAACAGGCTATACATATATCTTCCACTTGCTTCATGCATGGCATGTTTAAAGTATGGCGCCTCCTATCCATCCACACGTCTGAATTTTTTATTCAGGCTCTTATAATTTCTTGATTACTGCAGCATTCCCTTCTCTGACCTTGTCAAATGCAGTCCTAGGTTGCTCATAGACAGTAAGCATACTTTTGCAGGTCTCTCTCCCCTGCAAAATAAAGATCAGCCTATGACTCCAATCACGCTGCAGTAAAAGTTTTTATCACCTTTTGTTCAAAATGCACACTTTGTCCCCTGCTGCTCTTTGTCCTCATGAAACTTTCCTGATAGGCATCTGGAAAGCTACCTTTTTTCCTACTTTGAATCTCTGTTAAAAATTATCTATGAGTTTTACAGCTGCTAAGCTGATAAAGGTCTGATATCATTTCTCTGTGCTGACATGGTATCCCAAGAAAATAGTGCATTGCCTCTTCCCTGTTCTCCCTCATCTGTCTTTATTTACCAACTATCTTTGTCTCATATTTAAACTGCAAGGGACTTGGGGCAAATCTACCCTTTATGCACATTCTTTATCATGTTATGATCTATTTTGTAATTAGTTTGCATGCCAGGCTATTCTACTGATGTTTGTGGGACTCTTTACGTGGGTATGTGCTCAGGCAGTAATGACAGCACGGTCTAGCTTACTAATGGCAAACTTTTATGATTCCTGGTACTGAATATAGTTTAAGAGTATTTTACTCCACTCTCTTTTGTGCCAGCCCAATTCTCTACAAATACTCAAATTTGACGCTGGTGCAAATGTTACGTTCATATTGGTCTCGAAAATAAATATATCCATTAAATGTGAAAGGAAAGGAAAAGAAAGGACTTTCTCTTTTGAAGTCATGGTTAAGGTACTGCTTCTGGAGGTTCACAAAATGACGAGTGCTTTGACACACCAGGGAAGGTTTTAGTCTCATTGTAACAGGAACTTGCTTTGCAAGATGAGACTCATCTGTCATCAGTGGCCTTTGAAAGCTTACATGAGAATTATCCTGGGGGAGTGTGAGTGTATAAGAACAAAACATGACTGACAAAAAATACCTGGCCTCAAACTGTGTGTCAGTTTGTTACACTAGTACCATAACAAGAAATAACAATGCTGTAGGGATCCCATTCAGACTCCTGTGGTACAGGCTTAACTATGGTAAGAATACAGAGCCACTTCCTCTAGTATAGAGGACCGCAGACCTCAGTGTTATGAATCACTAAAGATAGCAATTGCAAATAATTCTGCAGAGCTGCCTGGAGGCAGCAGGATGGAGACCTTGGCACACAGGGAAGCCCTGGGCTGCAAAGGAACAGCACCTCCATCTGTCACATGTCTCTACAAAGGAAAGAGATGCTGTAGATAAATTACTCAGCCTAGAAGTAAATCAGCGATTTCAAGGTGCAGTTGATTAAAAAAAGTAAGACTGTAAGAATTGCCCCTGCTGGCTCTGAGAGGACGTCCATCTTGCCTGGTGTCTTGTTCATGACAATGGCCATAGCTGTTAGCAGCCCAAAGTGATTTGAAATCGCTGTGTGGCGGATTGCTTCCCTTGTTTATGAAGGGTTATCTGCTCTTTATTGCAAGCCATCCATGAGAAGCTATGGCTAGCTCTGAACAGCAGTTCACAGGCCTTCTTTGATTTATATTTGATTTCATCTTGTCTTATTGTCAATAATAAAAGAATAATGTACTGACTTCTTACTAAGCTTTTCATATGGACACAGCATGAGTTAGTTTGGAGATTTAAAGCAGTTAGAGAGTGCTCTGGTGTGTGCTTTTTATTGAGGTTCATATTCTGCACTCTGATCAGTGTGGATCTGGTGTCCTTCTTAAAACCATCTAGCTGTAAATGGGCCAGTCCATTCAGTCATAAGAAGTGATTCAGTCAATCTGTCTCATTACCCCTAGTATCTGCCTTGGGATCTGGTGATCCCCAAAGCATTCCTGGCCTGCAGGGATTAGCTTCTCAGGAGAACAGTTCAGTGCACTTCACCTATATGCGTAAGGGAGCCATACTGGATGTGAGTCACAAGAAATCCATTATCCTATGATTGCCTAAAGTTCAGGTGGATACTTAAATTCCAGGCAAATGAGCCTCTCAGCTTTTAGGGCATAAACCCAAAAGAATTAAATGGGCTGAAGATTCATCTTTAGGTCTATACAGATGATGAACCTTTATGTCTAAATGCAAGTGTCTGCTTATGAGCAGAGTCCCACTCTCGCTAGATACAGTCAATACAAGATCTAGTCAAAACTAGCCAGGAGTTTATTCATCAGTGGAGCAGGGACAGCTGTTGGAGTCCCATGTGCCTTTGGCCAGATGACTAGTTCATTAGATTTCATCTGCTGGGATTTAGTTGCACAAACATAGACATCTGGTGCCATTTGAATGCTCTTAGTTATTCCTCCTCTTCTCTTTACTATCACTGAAATATGTGACTTGCACAGAGGTCCTGCACTGTATCTACAGGCTTGAGGTGGACATTTTGTACATCTGGGGCACCTAAAATTATATTAAGTGTCTTTCTTTAGGCATCTGAATAGAGTTTTGAGAACCACTTTAGCCACCGAGGGATATGCTGCTTGGTGCCCTTCTACTACTCTGGTAAGGTCTGAATATCCCGCAGGTCCGGTGCCTTATTTGCCAGCTCCATAGTCAAGATTTCTTGACTGTTCAAACCACCTCATGTAGCAGTGGCTAAGTGGGTTCAGGCAGTTGAAAACTGCCTCATTGACTTCACTGAGAGGATATTAGGGGTCTCTTAACATTGGTGATTTTAAAAATGCTGTAGCAGTTCTTGCCCAAGCTCTGGTCCAGGTGGGAGGCAGTGTCCTGTGTCATGTTCACCTCAGACATGCCGGAGAGTCTCAAGTAACACTACTCTTGGGCAACACAAATGACTCCTTAGTGTCTCACCCACAGGCATCTATGTTTAAATGCATGAATCTACATGTCTGAATGTGAAGCTGGATTCTGCCCTCATTACTGAACCAGTTCACCTGCTTCCTCAGGGAGGAAAAAAAAAGGCAGAAAAACCTACGTTGAATGTAAGTATCTTTGAATTGTTTTTCCTCCTTGAAAGGAGTAGTACAGATATGGGAACACACAGCGCAAGGTGTTTCATGAGTGACAGCCTCTGAGAGGCAGCCCGGCACACGTTCTGACACAAGCATTTTGATGTGTGGGGGGGTAGGGTTAAATCACACCAAATAGGAAGCCATGTCTTGGGACCACTTTTTGACAGAAGATTTGTTGCTGGCTAGGCAAAGTTGTTGAACACAGCTGCTTTTGCTGCAGCTCTGTAAGTGGAGACACCCCCTGTGAATTTTAAGCTTTGCTGCTGCTGCTGCTCACATTAATGATCTCTTTGTATGCCTGGCCATTACAAGAACTGCACGCCCATTATAAATGAAAAGAAGAGAAGTGCCAACCTGAATCAGTGTCTGTTCTTTGCATTCTTTTAGCAAAAATAAATAATAAAAAAATAAGCTTTCTTAGCCCCCTGAGTATAGAGAAGCTAAACAATATTGTTTGCTTTCTGCTGTTTGCTCCTTGCTCAGCTATGTCAGGATTTTAGTGTAATTTACATTGTTTTCTAAAATATTAATGCTTTCTGTTCCTCTTAGCCTTTCCACAGTTCTTTCTTGTCTCAGCAGGCACAACAAAGATGTGTTTTGGCACATAGTAGCCAAGCACCACAAAACCTATTTAACACCCCTCCCCCTTTTTTTTTTTTTTTTAATAACTAGCTAATGTTCCAAGGTGTCTAATCCCTTTTCAGATCTAAAAAGTTCTGATGAATCTTTCAGGTCATTTATATAAAGGCTGTGGCCATGGAAAAGCAACAACAACAAAAAAAACAGAAACATTTTGGTTTTTTTTAAAGACATCTGCCTTAAAGGGCAGTGTTCTCTATATTTTGCTGCTGGAGCAGTTGCTTACAGTACGACTAGAGCATCCCACCTGGACAGTGCTGGAGTTTTTCCAGGCACACACAATTGTAGGCAGTAGAGTACAAAATACAGCACAGGAATACCCAGGCTGGGCTGGGGGTAGGCAGTCACATCTGGTCCAGAAAGATAAGTGCAGTGGAAAATTGGCTTGTTTGGCTAACTAGATCTCCTCATCTGATTCTGCTTGCTCAGGAGGTAATCCCTATAGGATATTTTCAGGTTTGGTGTGGTGGATTTTTTTTTTTTTGCCCTCCATTTTGGAGAAAAACTCGATGAGAGAGAAGGAGAGGGAGAAAATGGCTCACCTGCTATTTTATTGGAAGGCAGAAGCTGGAAATGTAAACTAGAGACATCAATTACAAATAGCCAGTTTTTGTGCTTACCAAGAAGCGGTTTATTCACACTTTTGCTAGTGGTGCTAAATGGTTATCTTTGTCTACCTCAAGGTAAAGGCCATTCAACTCATTCTCATTGCCAGCCTTGCTGGTTGCTGTTCTCACTTCAGTAAAATTCACTTATTCAAGGGCTAATAACTTGGGTTTAAGTCCTAAAGCCTGAGTTCCTGGGAGTTCCCACCATTCCTGGGAGAATTCCTTAATTTCTGAAGAACATCTATTGGTGAAGAGGTTATAAGCTGTTGCTAAGACTGTATCTGCATATAGGGAAGGAGATAAACTTTTAAAGTTTGGTCTTAATGCTCTTTTTTAGATCCTAAATATCTTTAAAAATTCTGTCTCTGTGCATCTGGCAGCAGACATCATTAATTCTTTAAACAAGACTTCAAGTTCTTTTGTGACTAAAGATATGATGTGAAGTCCTTTTAGGCATCTATCTAAAAGGTACTTTGTCTGAAGTAGCTATTACTATTTTTTTAACATGGATTTTTCAGAAAAAGAGATTCATCCACCTAATAAATGGTTTCCCATTTCCACAGCATTTGGCTTCTGCCTTGTGTGGCCTGATTAAAACCATTTTTTGTACAGGATCAGCAAGAAGCCAAGTGCACCCTTCCAGAGTGCCAAATGGATGACTCTGTTACCCCATGATTATTGGCGAATTGGTGACCTTCATTTGGCGACCTTATGTCACTGTAAATTAACCATGGTAGCAAAGTTATATCTGGGGAGTGTAATAGTCACAAGTGACCTTGGTGTAATGCCTCTCTCAGGAGAAAGCCAACTTTCATTTTCTGTGATTTTGGCTTTGCAACACTTTTCCCCCTGTAAAAACAGCATCGAAAGGTAATGTGTAAAATGAAACATGAGGCATAAATATCCATCTGGCAATTCAAAGTTTCTAATTCTTTATAACACCAAAAGTTCTGATTAAAAACCAGCAACAACCTCCTTTCCCATGAGTAGCCAACATCATGTTGTCTTCTTACTTGCAGTATTAATGTCCAGGGCAATAGGAGGTGGCTAAAATTCCTGTTTTCTGTAATGGATGTTGTCATATGCTCTGGAATTCAAAATGCAACTCTTTGTATAGCATAGGGTGGCACAGGTACGAATGATGGGTGACACTGTGAACATGAATAGATGTACGCATATTGACCGGGTTTTGTTCTTGTGAAATAGTGATTGATATCAGGTACTAATCAGTATGAACAAGGAAACATTTATGGCTTTTCTTTATGTTGCAGTAAATGTCCTTGTTCACTAGCCAAGAGGTAATTCTGTATCTAAAGTTAGTTATTTCCAGTAATATTTTCAATATAATTTGAGATACAAGATTGCCATTTCAGATGTCATTCTATGGTATATCTCTGATTTATTACTGTTCTCTCCACCTGAAGCATTTATCAAATTCTGTTATTAAGACGATGACTGTACATTTTATCTGTGAATGGCTAAGAAATAGAAACTGGACATAGGACAGCTGGGCTTGCTGAAACCATATTTTCAGGTCATGCTTTGAAGCTGTAGTTCCACATCCAGTGAAATGTCTGTGTTAAATTAATCAAGAAGATTATCAGCAGAGGATAGCTTTTCTCAAAGGCTCCAGAACATTAATCTCAGAAAGCATATGAAAATAACCAGGCTTCTCATAAGATACATACTGCAAAAGCAGGTTGAAAAACTACATGCATAAAATGCACCTCCATAACTCCCAACAAATGTAGAAGTTGTGCCAGACCCTTCAAGACAGGAGCAGAAGCGAGCTGAGGATTGTTGGCCTGATGTGGTACAAACACTGGTGTTGGTCATGGAAACCAGGAAGGATATTAGCAGATTTTACTGCTCTCTTATAAAAAGAACAGCTTATATCTCTTATTAATGTATGTATCCTGGTATGATGCATAGCATCCAGCTGGGAGGCCTGGAAACTTCATATAACTACTGCAGCATGCTGGTCTGGGGTCATATCTTACAAAGACCACTGACAAAAAGAGATATAACAGAGGAAGATAAACCCACATTTTCATTTCTCTCTTCACACTGTTTCTTTGTGGTGAGTTCTGTAATAGCCAGACACTCCTCCTAGCTATCATTCAGGGTTCCCAGGGGCTTCCTCTGGATCTGGGGGATTAAGAGCTGAGCAGTAACTCGTGCTTTTGGACAGATTTGTTCATGTGTGTTTCTAGGTGGGTTCAATGGAATATCAGCATCCCAAAGAGCCCTCTGCTCTTGCCTGTAAAAATGAATTCTTTCAAGCATTCTATAGTAAGGCTGGGAAAAAAGAGTATGCATTCAGTGCAAAACCTCCCCCTGTAAAGTGTGCTTTTAATAAAAATGGTTAGAAGATGGGGTGGATGCAATCTATCTACCTATCTATGTATCTGTCCATCCATCCATCCAAAATGGCATTTAGCAGATTTGTGAGGGGTTTTTTTTTCTTGTTTGTATGCTATTTCTTTTTGTTTTGGTTTGGCTCATTTTTGTATTCTGGCTTCATTTGTATCATCAGGTAAAGGGAAAGGAAAGATTCCGGTTCCTGAGTGCCAGAGAGTATCACTGCTCTCCAGGTTCAGTGCTCACCAGACACTCAAACCTCTCATCTCCTCCTGTCTCCCCAGTGGCACAGGCAGTGGCTACAGACCTGAAACCTGACTGCCCCCGGCATGGTCCTTGAGCCAAATTCCTCTTTCTCTTTCTCAGCAGGGATAATCAGATCCTCTCATCTGTCAGCTGACGAATCCACACTGGGACCTTTGGAGACACCTGCTCATTTGCCAGCTTCAGCCCTGCCACAGCCAGAGTCAAGCAAACTTCAAAATTAAAACTTACAGAAAACTCCTCACAAACAGGAGCAGATGACCACAGTATCTCTGATGAAGAAACATAAGGTCAAGCTTTCTACACAAGATAAGTAGGAGTGTTACATTTATTTTCTACTGGCTATTTTTCAGGTTTTTTTTTTTTCCTCCCCAGCAAATAGCCCTGAGCTTTGCCAGCCAATAGCAAATAGAGCCGAAATTCCAATTTCTGTTTCATCCCAGTATGATATCCCAAGAGTGCAATTGCTTCGCAAGCTGTCAGTCCCAACACAGGGATGCTAAATGGAGCTAAAGAGCTCTTTGAAATCTCAGTATAAATTATCCTTCTGGAGCTGAACCAATGAGCATTTTCTGTGTCCACGTGCTGACACGCTGTGCACATTTACCCTGACTCACACTCCGGCTTTAATGGCACCTTGACAATAAGTAACCTCAGCTACAAGCTGCGTGTGGAAAATGACTTGTTCTCCCCATTTCACTCTTGCAAACGGTTTTGTGAGATGCCCTCAGTTCCGTGATTGCTTCGGGGCGGGCAGGGGTTTGGACCGAGTGTGGTGGAGAGGGGTCCACCTCACCTGGCCTTGGTGTGGCCGTTCCAGCAGTCCTCCTCGATGGACGGACCAGCTGTCACTCGCTCGTCCTTGCAGATTGTGTAGGGTAATGTCGACCAGAACTTTTTAGAGAGCTTTAGCTTTTCTTTAATGTCTGTTACCTGATTGAGAGACAAGGAGAGGGAAAACAGGTTAAAAACGTCCGCTGTGGTAGCTGTCGTGTTAAATAATAGGCTGTTTGATTCCATAATGGCGATGATGGTGAAAGTTAAAAGGGCTGAAGGTGCTAAAACTTAAACTCCTGTATTTATGAGCAAGGCATCGAGCACTTGGGTTTGGAGAATACAAATAATCAAAGTCACCTTTTTCCACAGGCAAGACATTAATAAAAACGCGGTATGTCTTGCTCCGTCTAGTCTCCATTTGTGTAAGTTTTCTAAATATACATCTTTCTTAGCATTAATATGCCTCACAGTCTGCTGAATGTAAATTCAGTCAAACAGTGTACATCAGACAAAGTGTCTCACCCACCAACTTGGTCATGCCTTAGATAAATATTATATTTAGAGCTCCATGCAGAGGTTCTAAAAAAAATCATGCAGTGCCGAGCTGATGTTGAACTGATTTAAGATACACAGGCTGAATACATTGCAGTACATTTGGGTCTCAGCAACAGTGAGAAGTCTGTGCATACACATGCAGAGACTATATCCATCTTTGCTGTTAGGTGTAGATAAATATCTGCAGCTGGATACAGACTTCAGCTTCAAGAAATCTTGGGACAGTAACAAAACAGCTTCTTTATGTTATAAACTCCTTGAACAAGAACTTAATTTGGCATGATTCGGGCAGCAAGCAGGAACAAACTGAATTTCCAGCATCAGCTTAATAAATAAATGCTCTGGCTAAAATGATATCAGTTCTTGTTTTGCATTTGGTTTACTAAAGTGGAAAAATCTACAACACCAGAAGGAAAACGCAACAAAGGGCAGACTACAAAGGATGAATGGTGCCACTGTTGTTCTTATGGAAACAGATGCAGCTCACATTAAGTTGTAACAGAATTTAGGGGAGCTTGTTGAATAGCTTTCAAAGGAAATTGCTGAGCTTTATTCTTTTAAAACCCAAGAAATAAAAGCTCTCCATTCTTCCTTTCAGTTTTGAGATTGGCTTTTAGGTTGTTGAGGTACAATATTGTACTTGGCTATTTATCTCTTTTATCTTTTGTTCTGAAGACATGATAGCTCTCCCAGCAAGGCCCACGCTGCTTTGCAGTGCTTAAACTCTGTGGAATGTAACTATATAAGCCAGGAGATAGAAACAGCCAAGGATGTTATTTCAGAAACACCATCTGCATTTTCATCAGTAAGAAAGAAGTAGGACAGTATTTGACTGCACGAGTTGTTGATGGTGTTTCTTGCCATGATGGACATTTTATAAATCTCCTCCCCACCCCTTGCCAAGCCCCGGTTGCTTTGTTTTCATGTGAGATACTAGCAGCACTTGCAAGCCTTTAAAGTCTCAATAGGGGAGCCCTGTCAGGCCAAAAATTAAATTCCAGTTCACAGACCATGGGCAAGCCTTCAGCAGCAGTGGGGATGGACTCAGAATGCCTGCCTTTTCTGATGTCTTTGGTCCATGGGACCAGGGTCTTTTGGTGGGCAGCAGTAACACCCCCAAAATCCCCACTGGTACACAGATACTGATACTCCCATGGCACAAGCAGCCCTTGGCACATTTCAAGGGCATGTTCACAAAAAAAAAAGTGTGTGTGAGAAGATATTTATACATGCAAGAAACTAAAGACGTATAAAGCAATGAATTACAGTTGCCATGATAACGATACCATGAATGATAACCACCACAAACAACTCAGTTAAAGTGCGTATCGTTCATGGAGAGGTGTGTAAGCTCCTGTTAGGCCACAGCATAGTAAATCAGATAGAGAAATCCTATGGAAAACGTAGGGAAAACAGTTTCTAGGGAGGAGGGTTGATTCCTGTAAGCTTGGGGAACATGCGAGCCAAGAGAACAGATTTTCTCATTTATTGCCTGTGCCTGGATAACTACAGAAGCAATCTGATTGATATCAGTGGTGAGTAATTAGTTTTCAGACCAGTAACTTTGATGTTATCTGGAAGTTATTTTAAGCTATTAAAAACTCAGATGTTTAGATTTATATCTAGATTTCTACTGTAGTCACATTAGAGCTGGTGCTCTAGGACTTGCAGACTTTTGTTTTGAACCACAAGGGAGTCAACACCCACTGGAAAGTGATTTCTCCCCTTGGTGCTTGTAAGGGCTATAATTTGGAGTACAAACCTTGCAATTTCACAGAAGTCAGCAAAAGGAGGGAGAGAAGTTCTCCCAGCTCACATGTGGCACATGCTCTCCAGATACACCCTGAATATCAAAATGAGGACTCCCATTCCCCAGTCACTCCTGAAGATATTAAATGCTGTTTACATACTCTATATGTGTTCTGCATCTAGACATCAAATCATTAAATTTCCTACCAATAAGGACTTTTTTTTTCATTTCAAAAGTGCACCTGGTAAAGTAAGATGGTCTTACTTTACCCAGGATTGTTGGTAAATGACAGCTAATTAAATTTCACATACATGCCCCCTGAGGTGTCATTCCCATTTTAGAACCTGGGGGAGAGGGAGACATTTACATAACTCACAAAAAGCACCAATAGCAAAAACGACTACAGACTGGGGAAAGGTTGCCATTTGCAGCCCTCTCTAGGTGCCTCCAATTCAGGTGCATTTTTTATCCCTCTCATATATTTCCCTTCATAGCTGTCCCTCCCTCCCCATTACACCATTTCACCATCAGCCTTTAAACACCTTGTGGACTCAGCCCGCAAAGTCTTGCTCTTTCCCACTGTGTGACCAGACCCCTGTTAACCCTCTCAGGTTTTGGCAGTGGAGTTCACACATCTACCTAAACAGTTCCTTGAACCTCCACCTGAAGCTGGTTTTCTGGAAGTGCAGTGTGATTTCTGATGGCCTTGAAAGAAGAATTAGGAATACCAACTGATTCACCTCCTCTTTCAGGGAGTAGCCTGATGACCAGGTTCACTTCAGCGTGCTGGATGTTTGGGCAGGCAATGACTTTGGAGTATTTTTAATGTAACTTTAAGTGCAGAATAGAATTAGGTGATGTAATGCCTGCCAGAACATGTAAAACTTTTGCCTGTGAGTTTTGGTGGCTTCAGGTCTGGGATTTCCACAAGCATGACCACAGAAAGTCTCTTATTAGTCCCCATAGTTACACATATTCCTCTCTACATCATTTTGATCACCACTAGCATTTAAAAAATATGTAACAGATGTACAGTCCCTTGAAAACGAGATAAAAGCCACTAAGGAGTCAGTTAACATTGCTTGCTTGTGATTTACAAAGTCAGACTACTATATCCCCCTAGTGATCTGTGGCCTTGTAAATGATTCCTTGGTATTTCCCATTCTTTGAATTAAAGATTAACATTCAAGTTTGGTTAGACTTCTGTGGAAACATTTAAACACGAGACACATGCAGTTTTGATATTTTACATATTTCCTTTCCACTTTCTCTAGCAGAGATTTATTTGAATTAAGACAGATGGATCTCTAAGGCTGTAGTGAGTTTGGATTTCCCTAGCTCTGTTCCTGATGTTGCCCTGATGTTATATTGGACTATTTTTTTTTTCAGTTGCTCTGAAGGTACTAAATTTGTTCTGAATTGAAACAATTTCTCTCTCACAAGAAAAAGGATATAGCAAGAGCCTTGCAAAGAGTTACATTTTTAATTTATTGAGCGATATATAGAAATGGATATTAAAGTAGCCTGGCCTTCATCTATAATTGCTGACAGAAGAAAGGCATTACTGTGTAGGTGAGAAAAGTTAAATATTTGCATTATTTCCAAAGAGAAATTCACATCCAGAGTTATGGAAATGGTATAGCAACATGCCCGACATTGAGAAATACAGTTCATTTTTTATTTCTGCCACTGGCTTCTTATGTGACCAAGGCAGTACATACGTCATGCAGTTCCTCGGCAGGACTTGGAACTGCATCCGTGAGCTCAGTTCCACTCCTACCAGCATGGGCTCAGTTATAAGCAGGTAAATAAAGCTGACCAACATTTTTGTCTTCTTTACTCACCTTGCACTCCAAAGTAATGAAGCAAGCTAAAACGCAAGCCCATCATTTTAGCAAGAATCAGACCTTAGCATTTCTTGTTTTGATTCAGGACATCTGAATAAATTGAAAGACTCACCAGGATAATTCAAAAGAGCACAGAAAATGTCATGCAAAACTAAAAGGGAAATGACTACATTTTATAAGGCATGAAAAATCCCAGAAAGACACTTGCTTGTGAAGTGGGTAGCCAACTGGCCATGGAATACACTTTGGTTTAATTTCTGATGGAAAATCAATTCTTTGGCAGGGGAATAATGTGCACTTAGGAACAATGGGGGCCAAAAAGTATTTTTGGGGCCCTTAGAAGCCCTTTTTAGGGCCCTTGGGGCCCTAAAATAATTTTAAAGAAGTAAATTACTTTTTTCATTCTCCTTCCCTGACATCTCCTCCCCTGACAAGTCCATCTCATAGTCCTTCCAGATTTACCACTCCTACTAACATGATCCCTGCTCTCACAGATAGAGGAATATCAGAAGATGCTAAAATAGTGTTCAAAGATGGTTGAATGCATCCAGAATTGATCCAGGTTCAATGCAATAAATGAAATAAAATAAAATGGATTCTTGCTTGTGTTAATAACAAATGGTTCTCATTAACCTTATTTTCTTCTTCCTGATATTTTTGCATTGTGGGTTTTTTTATTGTTTATTCTGCATTTGGGAAGATTTTTCTTTTGAAATGCAAGTAGAATATTCTGCTTGCCTTTCTGCCCATACCTTCTCCCTGGGGATGCTCAGAAACACCTCAATGCAAAGTCCCATTGTGAGTTAAGCCTTTATTCCCTGGAAAAATGTACAAACATTTCTGGAGGCACAATGGACATTGCTTCTCTGGTGTACCAAGATGCTGCTCCAGATGACATACTGGCGGTTGGTATGTGTCAGCACAGACACTTGGAAGATGTTTCAAGAGGATGTTTGTTACCAGGTGCTGTAATTTCAGGGACTTCAGACTGGGATGTAAAGTGTTTCCTGCTGGTGCATCGCACTAACAGAACAGCTGTGGATAATGAGCAAAAAAGAGGGGGTTTTGCCTTAGAAAATAGACATGGCCATCACAAGCCATGTCACGTTCATATCTGTGTAGTTTCTTTAGTCACACAGTCCTTTGCCCTTTAATTCACAAGCAGCATTTAACTAATGCCACTTCATGCTACCTTATTTCCAGATGAAAAACCAGACAGTTTTCTTTTCCCTAGATGTGTCTGACACACTCAGCCACGCACCCAGCACCCTTGCAGTCTTTATTAAAAATGATGTGGTGCTTGTATCATGACAGGCAGCTTGATCACAGATTTATGGGTATGGCACTTGACCACCTCAGTTGCATGTGGGATGGTGAAGAGCACGCCCTTGGTCATGGGCATGGCCAGGTAGGAAGAATGAACAGATCATCACGACCTGATTTGTGTTATGCCACGCCAGCAGAAAACTGTGCTGGACTTTCATCCATCCATCAGTATTTCTGTCCATTAGGGATTTAACCTGAAAGCATTCTGAGACTAATGGCCAACAATTTGTTTAAAAGGACTAGGTCAGCAAGCGCATTTTATATACTGTCTGTAACTGGTTGTTATGTTTATCTCCCAGCTACATGTGGGTGTCACAGTCAGGGCAAGAACCGTATGTCAGAAGCAGGTTGGTATAGGACAGCTGGGTTCAATTGATGCACAGTTTTCCTTGGAAACTGGGTTTACTGAGAAGCAGTTAACTCAGACCCCTAAGTTTTAGGGGCTGCCCCTCGAGAAGGATATAGCTTCTGTGTGTCCTTTACTCCATCTGCCATCTTCATATAGATGTCTGGGAGGCACTAGGCACTTAAGTGTAAGCAACTGAAATGGGCTCCCTCTATCTTACCCAGGTGTTTGAATTTAGCTAAAGAGGATTTCTCCGTCTCAGAGGTTTTTGTAAGGCACCTCATTTCTCCACTGATTAGACATAGGGAGTTTAGGTACATATTTTTGTTTAGAATAGCTTGTCAGGTGGACAAAAATTTCAATGCACTTTAGGTACCTCAGCGAGGGCAACCTGCTTCGATTCGGAACAAGCAAAGCAGAACTTCATTTGTTCTACCTGGAGATTTTTTTTTCCCCACACATTATACATTCCCACGCTTTCTCATAAAAAAACTTTAAACACCAAGCTTCTGCCGAACCCTCCAGGCGATTATTCTGCAGCCTTTGAAAAAGCGAAGTGCAGGGGGGCAGGGATTTAGCCCTGGGCTGGAGCATCGCGGCGCCCCAGCTGCTGGGGAGCACCCTGGATCGGGGGGTTCCTGGAGATGGCAGTGTTGCTCAGGCTTTGCGGCGCTGCCGCCCCCCCCCCCCCCCCCCCCCCCCCCCCCCGATGCACACCCGCAGCCTTTCCCGGAGAATAAGACCGTAGATTGTTCCGCTGAATATAAAACTGACAGCCCTGTTATTTTAAACTCGAAAGTGACAGGCTGTTATTTTAATGAGGTCTGCCAGTGCCAAGGTTAACCAAAGCTTTATTTCCCCTACAAAACGTTAAGGCTGCGGTTCTAAAAAAGGGGGCTGTGAATTTTTACGGTATTGATACTTCCTCGGCGCAGATAAGTTCTGAGAATTTCACCCCGGCCTTCTTGCCCGACAAATGCTTGTTTTTCCACCTCTCTTTTCTTGTTTCAAATTTGACTTTGCGTCTTTAAACGTTCCGGAGCTCTACCAATAACTGCCTGCTCGTAATTCACGTTTCTGCACAGAAAAGCAGATGACAGCTCTTCTAATCAAGAACTGACGCCGAATCCCAGTTATAAAGCACAAATGGGCGCTTGGGTAATTTGTGAAATAAAACAAGCGAGCCAGGCGACTTCCCAAAGCCAGACTTTTCTCACCAGAGTATTTTAAAGTGAAATGAAAAGATTTTATTTTTTTCTCTCATTGTCTCTAAGGGCTATCCACATCTTTGACAAGAAAAAAAGGCCTTTAATAACAGTAAGTAAAAAACCGAATATTTGTCCTACTGAATTCTCAGAGTAACAGATACATAATTTTAAAGAGTTAGGGTGGATTCATCTCCCATACTAATACTCCTACATTATGTCTCTACATTCACAGTATAGTCAACAGCAACCCGTCAGTGACTCACTTCAGTTTCTAGCACCATTTGAGATGCCTGCAGTGACCCAGGCAAGTCTCCTATAGGTTTTGAGTTTTATGTGACTGCCTGGTGTACTGTCTTGGATGACCTAGTTGCATTTAGTTTCATTCAGCTTTGATCTGAAACAGGCATTTAAAAAGAATTCAAGTTGTCTAATGTATGGTATTTTTAAGGAAAATAATTTACAGGTCTGCATGAATGCTGACATGTGCTTGCAGAAGTCTCCTTGCCACCTGTGGCCTGGCAAGGCTTGTGCCACGACTATGGATATTACCTGGCTCCAGGGGCAGGTGCCATTGCTCAGGACTGTCACAGGCTCAGAGCTGACCCCCCATGCTCAAAAATAATACAAGCAAAGCAATCCCCTGCTTTATGGCACTATCTTATTGTGTCTTAACCCTCATCTGAAGACCCTGCCTCCAGCAGTCTCCACAGCTCTGCAGAGAGCTTAACGCTGCTTCACATCATCAAGTGGAGACTTTTTCTTAATAAAAACACTGACATTATTGCACACAGGCAGGTAGAGCCTGCCACCAAATTCTTCTGATGTTCCACATTCATTTTGGCTGGGAAGAGAGGAAGGGGAGGAGTCTGTCAAATGGTGGAATAACCTGGGCTAAACTTTTACTCCTTCCCATAAATGTGTACATTTACCCTGGCCCTTGCTCTTGGCTTTATTTATACAACCAATCCACCCTCCTTAAGTAGCTATGTCAGGCCAAGTTTGCTGCACTTGGCTCCCCAGTAAACAGAAACATTGCTTTTGGAAAGTGGAAGCTACTGAAAACACCAGTGCCCTGAAATGGAAATCTGTAGGAACTTGAAGCAGCTTTCCTTTTTCCTAAAATACTTGGGAACAGTGCTAAAAAGCTGGTCTATAAATCTTATCCAAGCAAATCCAAAGCACTTGGAGGAATCAGCTTTTTACTGCAGATAAGTGCAAAAGTAGCACCAGAAATATGCTGGAATCTTAAAGATAAAATGCCAGAGGCTTTTCTACGGCAAGGCTTAGTCATTAAGCACTGATTCTTTGTGAACAGTCCCTCATGTCGCCACGCAAAAATGTTAATAGCTCATGTAAACAGTTACTGATAGAGTATTTCAAGCTTATACAGACTGTAATTTGTCCTGGAAACGTTCATCTGGTACCAGTAATGAAAGGGCTGTTTTCTTCTCTTGAAACTCAAGGGTTTACGGGGAACTGCATGTGTTATAACAGACAAGTAGTTCAAGCCTCCCAGCAGCTGTGAGAAGCATATGATTTCTAAGGGCAGTGAGAGCTGGGATACGTCCTTTCACAACAGAGCAAGAAGGGTAATTGTACTTCATACTTGAAATAGCCTTACATTTAACTTCATTTCTTCTAGTGGTTCCTTCTTGACATAGCCCCACTGCCTTCCAAACTGAAGAAGCTCTCAGTGGACACTCGAGGCCTTAAAATAACTCAAGATTCAGCAATAAGATGACGGCTACCCTGGCAGCAACTTCTAGGCTTCTGACCTTCCTCTCCCTCAACTACAAGTGGCACACCCAGCCACTTGTTCCCCCAGAGTAGAGCGAGCCACGGAGAAAAGGCTGTGCTAAGGTGGCCAAACATGCGAAAGCAAAGAAATATGAAAAACCAGAGTATGAAAGTGAGAATTTTGATGAAGGATTCACCTTAAGATTTTGAAATTACTGTATGCTGTCATAAAATATGTGAGATGTCTTCCATATAATATCAAAACTAGTACAGTTTTCCCCACGGATTTCAGGGCTCTTTTGACATTGTCCATTTTCTAGCACCCAACTACCTCTTTTTTGAGGGATTTTACATGTAAAAACACCTGCTGTTCCGTGACAGGCATTCTTATGCTGCAAAGCGATTAATTAGTTAATTAATCAGACTATCGCACCTTTCTCGGCCCGTTGAACCCTAATTTTAAGACTATTGGAAATCTGTTCCCTGTTTTTCCTATGTATACAAATCTCCTCCACCCCGAGCACGTCTTGAGCAGCTGGGGGCGTAACAGACCCCTGCCGGGGGGCTGGCGGGTGGGAGGACGGGTCCCCCGGAAGAAGGTCCCCCCGGGGGGTGGCCTTCCCACCCCACTCCGGGTGCAGTTTTGCCTGCTCGTCAGTAGGTGTCGGCCTCCTCTCCTCCTTGGAAAGGGAAGGGAAATTGGGGAGAAAAAAGCAGGGCGAGGAGCCGAGGGGCGGGGATGAAGAGGGGATGCTGCGCGGGGGTGCTCCACAGGGAAAAGGGGGAGTAAAGAGGAAAAAGAGTGGTTAAGGAGGGGTTGCGTGGGGATGCTGCGTGGGGATGGTGTGCAGGGATGCTGAGTGGGAAGGCTGAGTGGGGATGCTGGACAGGTGGGCAGGGGTTGCCCACTGCGGGCAGGCAGGGAGGACTGGGCATCCCGGCCCGGTGCCCGTCAAGGTTCAAGCACTCTCTCTCCTCCCTTGGGTGGGGGGTGCAAGGTCAGGTCTCTCAAGCTCAGCCCAAGGAAGGGGGGTTGCAAGGAGCAAGAAATGAGACACAGCAAAATGCGTTTCTCAGCATCATAACCCGTAGCACTGTTTTACCGGAGCACCCCAAACTTGCAGCCACAGCATACAAAAGCCTGTTTCCTCCAATATTACATTTTAATTTCATCCAGAATTAGTGCTCAGTAGGTGTCCCTGCCCTAACGCTTCTGGTTGCCGGTCATTTCATTTACCTGAAACTAGAGCTTGATTTCAATGGCCTGGATATTTACGTTCTGGATTATTTTAATCCAGATATAAGAATCTACATTATTACAAGTGGTGAATACATGCAGTCAAGAAAGAATTAAAAGTCAGTGTAAAGGCTATGCGGCATCGCATGTGCTGATTGTGGTGGAGTTCTGTATTTATTTTTTGCCAAATTTTCTTTCCAGACTCTCCAAGGAAGGTGCACAATTTAGTTTTCAGAGTTGCTTCAGAGAAAATTCAACAAATTGGTGTTACATCAGATGCAGATATAATTTATTAAAACACCTAAGTCCAAAATGAAAACCACAAAAGATTTAGAATGCAAACAATAATATTTTCAGAGACAGAAAGGTTTATCAAAGGGCATTTCTGTCAAGGCAAGTAGGCTCAGCAGGAAAAGCACTTATCAGGAAAACAATCAGAGTCAGAGAAAGCCTTGTACTGTAAATCTACTATGTCAATATACTAATGACTTTCATTGCCTTCCTCCTGAGGAGAGGGTGGGTTATCCTCTGCTGATGGGGAGTTGCACTCTCTTGTCCTTTCGTGATAGGGTTAAGTACTCCAATTACTGGATCTGAACAGAACAACTGCACAGCTTCCTCGGGGCTGCCAGGGATGCAGGCAGAAGATGAAGAGATTGAGTGTGGGTCCAGCTAACTCTAGAGCTTAAGGTTCACTTCAAAAGGAAGGAGAAAATTTAAGTCTAGTTTGAAGTACAGGAAAGTAATGAGGTGTTCTCATAAGATTTTATCCTAAAGCTGCAAAAATCTAATGAAACTAATCAATTTCCTGTTTTCTGCCATGGCTGGGTGGGAAGTCATGAATTTAGATATTTTGAGATTGGTGTTCAATCTAATTGTGGATCAGGAAATGAACCCCTTCTAGGTTTTGGTTCACTTTGAAGCTAAAAGAGTCAGGACATGCTTATATCTGGACTCTGGAGTGTAAGCCTCGTGACTCAGTGAGCACTATTAATTCAAGGTGCACTGCTCACCTCAGCCATAAATCCAATACACTCTGCAAGACTATTTGTGCAATCCAATCTGGACAATTCCAAGAGCAAACACCAACGGAGGAGTTTTGTAGGGATAAGAATGGACACAGTAGAAAGCACTTGAGATATATTGTGTGAACCTAAAGGAGAAGGTGTCTGTTCCAAAGGACTTTCATTCCAAATAGAAAAATAGGGAGAACAGAAAGGAATACCCTTATTTTGTACATATATATGAAACATAATCATATGCAAAGAAAATTACTTGAAATCAAACAGGGAGTCACTGGATAAGCATTACTCCTACATCTCTAGCACCATCTTCATAATGAAGAATCTATTCATAATCTATTTTCCCTCCTTCAGTATTGCTTTAGGTAATAAGCCTCCCCACTCCTCCAAGGATGTGTCTACCTAACAGTCATGACAATATAGCATAGTTCAAGCTATATTTAAATCAAGTAGGTATATACAGCATGCAACTAACTAGACTTGGTGTTACTGCTCAAGTATTTACTCTGGCTTTTGGGCAGACTTTGTAGGTTGTCATCCATTTCCCTGCCACTGCATCAGGGCACTCTTATGTCACCACATTGCTGAGGGGGACATGCCACTTTCTGGATGCTGCTGACTGAAGAGACCTGAGTCACTTGATTTTGTCTCCCAAGAATGAGGGGCGAGCACCAACCCAGGGTGAAGATGGGAAGGCAAGCAGGGCAGAGCTGGGAAGAGCTGGAGGAGGTAAAGCTGTGGCTGCTGCTCCTGAGGGCCTGGGAAAGGGGAGGCAGCTCTGGATGCTCCCGAGCATGTGCTGGGCAGTGACAGCAACGACATCAAGCCTCGGCTTCTGTCACAGGCACAAGTGGCAACAGGAACTGAACATCTTGCGGTGCCCCTTCCTTTTCGCACTAATGCAAGAGGCCCCCGCATCACAGAGGCAGGGCTGCATGGCTCTGCGGTGACAAGAATGCTGTCACTGAAGCATGTGGGGCCCAAATGGGATGCAGGAAGACAGAATCACAGAATATTCATGGTTGGAAGGGACCTTAGACATCATTGAGTCCAACCACAAAAAAACCCCACCCAAACAAAAACCAACTAAACAAAGCAAAACCAAACTGAACTCCCAAAAAACCTCCCAAATTCACACACAACAAAACCCAACCAACAAACCAAAAAAACCCCACCCCAAACCCAGCCACAAACCAACACTCACATACCACACCCATCCACAGACAGACAAAACCCAACAATTTCGGGCAGTAGAGCATGCCCCAAAATGCTATGTCTACACATTTCTTAAATGCCTCCAGGGATGGTGACTCCACCACCTCCCTGGGCAGGCTGTTCCAGTGCCTGACCACTCTCTGAGTAAAGTAATTCTTCCTAATATCTAATCCAAACCTCTCCTGCCACAACTTTATACCATTTCCTCTGATCCTGTCATTATTCCCTTGGGAGAAGAGGCCAACCCCCACCTCTCTACAATCTCCTTTCAGGCAGTTGTAGAGGGCAATGAGGTCTCTCCTCAGCCTCCACTTCCCAAACTAAACATGCCCAGATCAGAGCTCTGCACCTTCTGCTGCGGGTTGGTGAGGGCAGGGTGGGTGGTGGCGGCAAAGCTATAGGCCGGGGAAGCAATCGAGCTGCAATGGGCAGCCAGGGAGACACTTCACAAAGAGCAACATATTCTTCTCTTGTTCTTCCCTCAAAGCCCAGGCAACCCCCTGCCTGCTTGTCACTGCTGTCGGTGAGCACAAACAGGTTTAACCCAGCCCTGCCTGCTGTGGAGCTGCCTGTGGCTGGCAGCACCCTGCCGGCTGCCCCTCGCGATGGAAGCAAGTAGCTGGACAGGAGATCGATGCTCAAAAGCAGCCCGGCCTCTGTGCCAGCGCCCTCAGGATGGAGGCAGCTGCACGCTGGTTATCTATTTGTTTCTTTTCCCAAAGCTCACTCCCCACCTTAGCCCGCTGCTGCCTTTCAGGAAGGATTCCTGCAAGGCCAGGCTGGGCGTCTGGGGGTCACCCGCTGCGTTCCCACTGCCCTGAGTGCATCATGAAAATAACAACATCACCAAAGTAACAAGTGCTGCAGCTCATTTGCCTCCAAAATCTAGAAGCTTTATAATTTGTTTATTCCACGAGGGCCAGAAAAACGGATTTGTTTTGCTATAATAGCGAGGACTGTAAGTTTTAAGACAAGCAGTTTCACAGGACAGGGGGTGAAAAATTTAGAAAATTTGCGGTTTTGGCTCTACAAAAACTAAATCCAGGATTCTTTACAGTGTAGAAAAAAATCAAAATGGAAAAAAAATGCAGCCTCACAAATGAGATAAAGATAATAATAGAAACATTCACATTTTCTGTCTGCACTGTAAAACGAGTTATATTTTCCAGTCAGGAGCTCTTCACCAGACAGAAGAGAATATCCTCACTGAGTCAAAGCTACTGCTGATACTGAATGCATAAAATATAGGCCACTGCCTGAAGTATATTTTCAGGAGCATCCCATAAGGATCCTGAGCTCCACAAACTCTTTCCTTTCTTATCCTCTTAATTAGAATATTTCAAGGGTGTCATTTGAAAAGCATGGGATGAAGTAGATAAGGTCCAGGAAGATATTGATGCAGCGTGGGAAGGTCCTATCTATGTCCCCACAGGAGCTGATGTGGATAAGTGTGGAAAGACCAAAAACTATCATCTCTGGATTGTCTGTGAAAGGAAAGACACAATGTTGACAGAAAAGAAATACGATTTTAACAAGGGAGTTGGAAAATACCGCTTCTAAAATCTTTTCCTCCTCACAGCAGTTTGAGAAGTTAAGGAAAAATATATGAGGACTCACCTCAAATAAGGAAAAATTATGAGGACTCACCTAAAGTTTAAACTCAGTTAATTGTTTTACCTATCAAATTGTTCAGCAGCAGTGATTATGCTATAATTTATAACTCATTTTTAGTCACTGCAAATTTACTTCACTACTTCCCTGAGAACTCCATGACAGTAATTTATGCAGGCCAAAGCCATACTCTGTCAAATGTGTCTCAGGCTATCATACTTCATCCGTCCATCAAAGCCAATAACAGTAGACACCAGGAATTTTGGAAAAAAAAAGAAGAAAGAAAAAGAAAGTCTTTTATAATGAGTGAGATAATGTTTTGGATAGAACAAAAAAGATGAGAACAGGTTCCAGAGAGACTGTTTTGCTGCTGTCCACTGCTCTTACGTTGTTGCATACAAGAACAGAAGGATCCTAGAGGGACCCTAGTGTTTGTGGAGGAAAGGGAGCAAATGCACAGTTGCTCTCAAATGTACAAGTGCTCAGAGAGGGGGGGCTTGAAAAAAATTGCTGTGGAAACCCATCACCATTTGTAGTTGATTTAATCCCTATGGACAATGGAAGGAAGAACATGAAGCAAATGTGGTGTTGAAGGGAGAAAAAAAGGAAAATTATTAGCATGCCTTTTGTTCTGCACTGTTAACATCTTGCTGTTGTGTAAAATGATTGCCACAAGGAAGAACAAGAAGCAGCAGAATTATAGAATCCTGATTGAGATTTTCATCCTAAGCAAAACACCGTGATGATTGCTCATTCATTTGGCATTCCTCCTCTCCTTAGTCAGCACTCTGAAGGGCAGCATCATCCTGTGATATTTCTGAGTAACAGCCTGACCTACCGGTCATTTGCCAGCAGAACTAACAGTTGTTGACTACTCTGCCCTAAATATCAAGCAGGTAATTACATTCTCTCTAATTCACATCTTCGCCCACAAATGGGCACATAAGAGGAGGAACAGTCATACAACGTTGGTCATAAGAATTCAGCAGCTACAGGGAGGGGTGATGAGGCTCAACTTTCTCTGTCAAAGCACTAATAACTTCGCATGAAATACAATGAAAAATTAATTTCTTTTTCTTTTTTTCTTTTTCTTTTTCTCTTTTTCTTTTTTTCTTTTTCTTTTTCTCTTTTTCTTTTTCTCTTTTTCTTTTTCTTTTTCTTTTTCTTTTTCTTCTTTTTCTTTTCTTATTTTGTCTCTCTTACCTTTCCTTTTCCCTTTGTGCAGAGTAGAATCTCTCTCTTCAGCTGTCTCAGGGTTGGCTCTGTCTCTCCTGCATGGTTGGAATATGCTGAGGTTGTGGTCCAGCTTGCTAACCAACTCCCAGGGTTGTGGTAGCTCCAACTTTGGTCAGTAAACACCTGCAGGGAAGCTGGCCCCACTGGATGAGACTTTACAGCCTCCCATGCTCTGTGAGTGTGGACAATGGTGCCCCACACCATAGCTGGACACGAGAGATGGGGAAGAGGAGCAGCTTCCACCAGCTACTCTTCAGCCAGTGGGTGCTGTCTCCTACTTTTACCTGGCCTCCTATGAGTGCTTCCCATGTCCCTGCAAAATGTTGAACAGGTTGTCTCAATACCTCACTGATAGTGAACAGGGGAGCAGTTCTCATGCAGTCACACAGAGATGGGAGGTGATTTAAGAGACTCTTCCTTGGCCTGCCAGCATGAACACAGCTATGGGACACAAGATTTATTGGGTCAAAGCACTAAGTACATGTTTGGCTAAGCCAAGTGTGCAGTCTAGACATGGGCTTTTGTTGGGCTATTCTTTTAGCAAATCCATTTCTCAGGACCAGCATGTCATTCTATGTATATACTTAGACATATACCCTCCTATACCTAACTGCTGCTGCATGCCATGGTGTATCCTGCAACCCCTGGTCATGTAAATCAGGTTTACATGTAGTAAACCACTACATCTATGTATCCCATTCAGGCTTTACACTCAGATTTTCTTTCACACAAACCAGGAATTACATGCGTTTGGGGTGATGTGTACATGAGTCTTAACAGTGTGGAGCTGGGAATCAAGCCAGAGGAGTTACCTCAGTCTGAGCATCCAGAGCAGCTGGAGGCTGTCATTTAGCCCTTGCCAATGAGGACTAAGTGGAGCAACTCACTTTTAGCTATATCAAGTCAGCATACAAGAAGTTAAAGCATATTAAAAAAAGTTTCAAGTAACTTTCCCTAGAAACTAATGTTGCCTGTAGTCATAGAGCAGATGTACTTCTTTGGAGCAGCTACAAATCCTATGAGTACCCTAATAAATACACTACACATTCATTGGAACAGTGTGCTCCAAGGATTTAAACTGCGTCTTATCACTTTTTCCTGAAAATAATTATCACACCTATTAGAGGCTATATTTGGGATTTTTAGACCTATACATACATCTGCTTTCCTCTCACTAGACACATATTCTGCCATGAAGGACATGTGCATTGGCAGCCTGATTTTCTCCCCAAAGAACAGAAATAACCCCGTGACTATACACTGGGGCACTGGTTGCAGCTTAAATCAAGGTGCCCTTGAATATGGCATGAAGATATAGGCACTGAAAATCCTACTTCTAAACTATTCCAGCAGCAACACAAGCCTTTGTGCACAAAATAAATATTTAAAATGTCTCTTCTCATATCAGTCGGTTGGAAGATCATGATGTATTCATAAAAAAATCAGTAGAAAAAAAAATTTGGAGCAATGTAATCTTGGTGATATTTCCGTACAATATTTTTTCCAAAACACTATAGTTATGACAGTTGCTGCTTTGGAATAACTTTCTGAAAAATATCTTCATTGCCATATGAAAGTTCTAGAACTTCTTCTTTTTTTTAAAGACTTGACAAGTTAGATTCAGTGATCCTTCCCAGGCTGGATTCAGATTCTAGAGACAGTTTGTAGGTGATTTCATCTTACTTTCAAAATCAGACAACAGCAGATATCAGCACTAGGATCTTATTTTTCTCTCAGATTCAAAAGGAATTCAGTAGGTAGAAAGCACCAAAAAATATTCCAGAAAAACCAACTGGACAGATCTCTCTAAGGATAGCACACATTTATGAAAAAATCCACAAATTATTCTTATCATAAAGAGAAACAAAAGGTTATAATAATGGGCAGGGGGTAAACAATGCACAGGGACAAGTCAAGGGAGCACAATAGGCAAACTGAAAATAAATTCAATTGTAGAAAGACAGACATGCATGGCAACTCCAAGAAAATAGAACTAAAATTCTCTTTTGATGAATGTACGATGGATACATGTATTCCTATACAACGAATAATGAAATTATTTTGTGTAGATCAAGTTCACAGCATGATGAAATGACTGCTTTCTACATTAATTTGACTCCAAACACCAAGAACTGATCTTACTAGAACATGGTCAGCAGTAGCCTGCATTATTTTCATCCTGACCTGACCTGACCCTTGTTTTCTGACCAACCTTATTTTCATCACAAACAGTATTTTGCCAATAAAATACCCAGAGGAGTGAACAGATCTGGTTGTCATCCTTAAGGACAGCAAACTAACCTACTTTCTCTCTGCAGAAAGATGATTTCTATGTGTTTATCTCAACAAAGAAGAAGTACTACTGAAAAAAATAATAATTCATACTTGGGGACTAAGGCATACTAGAAAACACAGGATATATTTCCTTATAACATGTCCAAAATACTCTGCCATGAAATTCTGCAGGCATTTGAGGTGGATGAGATGCTTCGGATGCAAAAGTAACGATACTGTGAAAGCCACATGTCCTTAGATTTGGTGATGGGAGTTTGCAGTACAGTAGTCACAAAATGATCCCTGTGTCTATTTCTAAACAGAGAACTTTTTTATGAACAGCAAAGCCACATGAAAGCCTGCCTCTGCTACCAGCAGCAATATTACTGAAGTGCATTTTGAGCTGATGTGGAAACACATCATATATAAAATACCTAAGATTTTCAATGTTTAAAATTTTAAATATAACAGCAAATGAAAGGCATATCCCCCCCCTCCTCCCTCCCTGAGAAGTCAAAACAAATGTGCTACCATCTTTCTAATGAAACATTGTTTTGTTTATATAGAATCCAAATAACAACACACACAGACTGAGTCAGCATACCCACTTTGTTGCAAGAAACTTAAATCAGAAGTGATATTAAATCAATGTCCTGATCATTAGCTTCCCCAGAGCCCTCTCACTCCCCACAACAGGAGAGTCACCAGAACTTAAAGTAGTAGTGCATCACAGTACTCATTTGGATTAGCTTTATTGTAGGCAGGGCAGATTTTAGCCAGTATTAAGTACTTAATTCTCATTGACTCTTGTTTTTGTGGGCCGTGTGCATTATCCTCAGACCATCTACTCTCAGTAGGATGTAGATTATGTCAACGAATATACTGATCTCACATGTCTTAGGCAGGAATGCTATAGAATATGGTGCTTCATATGGCATGCTAAGGGAGCTGGCATGTGAAGGTCCAGGTAGACTGATCAGAATTGCTCATCCAGGTCCTTTTGTCCAAGCTGGACACAGTCATTTTAGCACAAAATAATATAAAATTTTCAATCACACTCTACTTTATGTTTCTCTAGTATTTGAAAAGTTATAAATGTTAGTATATTTTGAAGGCACATATTTTTAACCTAGAATGAATAATATTAACTTCTAGACACTACACATCTGGAGGTAGGTCTACATTGCTAAACAAAAATGAAAGAGGCACAAGCACAGCACATTGAATGATTTATGGTGCTAAATTTTTAACTTGTTTCCCAGCGTTATGTTGGACCACTCCAAGTGCTTTCGCTGTCACAATGTCCTGGCATGGCTTGGGAAGAGTTCATGCCAGGGAATGCTCCCAGCAGGCAACGCACATGAGACTGCTTGTTTGTGGTAAGCCCTTTGCCCTGTGCAGGTCTTTAATACCATCCTGGCAGGCTTTGCCCTCTCTTGCACAACCATACACCTCCATACCACGTTCATGGCACATGTGCTCAGTTTCATGCCACCACAGTAACGGACTGTGGCACAGATCTCACATTATTTCAGATTATTTGAACTGGAAGCACATACATGCACACACTAACAGTATTTTCTAAGACTACAGCAACACAGCCTGAGGAGATCCAAGACCAAGTGGTGTGGTCTGTGGGCGTGGGCAGTTTGCTTCTGTGGGAACTGGTCCTCAGCAACGTGAATGAAGCACAGTTTACATTATATAGCCTCAAGATGCCAGGATCAATATACCCTTATAGGCCAGGTCGCCATTTCCACTCCCTGAGGAAACTCATTTGCCAAACTTGATGGACACAGCCTAAATGTAGGCTGCCATTGATGTCGGAGATGCCCTGGAGCCTACCTGGCTTTCAACTGTCATTTCCAAAGGGTGTGTGCCTGCTATCATGCTGAGGCACCGCTGTGACACCTATCTTGTGTCAGATGGGCTAGCCCCATGCATATGCCTCACATAGTCTACATAATTTCAAATGGCAGTAGGTACCACATCTAGGCAAATGCATTGAGTTCTGACAGCTAAAATATTAGGTGCATACTAAATGCTAGAACATCCCTTTGTTCAAGTTCAAAGAAGAATTGAGCCTACATATCTCATGCTGATCTGACATTGATGAACAGCATCTGGGAAGTGCTTCTCCTCCAGAAACTCAGAAGAGATGGTCTACAGGCTGGGTTCAGACTACAGATGAGCACACTTAGGAGACCTGTACTCCCAGGCAGCCATGGAGTTCACGGAGATTGTAAATGGTACAAAAATCATGCTTACTTAAGGCAAAATTGGATGAAAGTGTAATTGCTGGTATATTTTATATTGAAAGGGCTAGTGGTAGGGAAAAAAAGAAGTATCTGTGAACTGAATGCATTTATTATTTTTGTTTGTGCTTTGAGGGTTCACATTTACACCAGAACTAGTTCTAAGCTGTGACTTTATGCTCTGAACACCTGCAGAATCTCCCTTGTGACTCTCACCCTGGACTTAACAAAATGAGCATCAGTTTTCTCATTGACTTCATTGGATTTAGCATTAGGCTCTAGATTTTCTTTTCTGTATACAGTTTGATTTGTGAACATTGTGCTCAGGTTCATTTTATGAGGGTACTGGAGTGAATCTGTTATGTCCATACTTAGGATTTTTGGAGGAACGAGCAAGTGCTTCCTGCAAAATCACTGTAACAGTCAGCACACAGACCTGCTGAAAAATAAGGCCACTTGCTGCAAAAGCTCAGTATGGGTTATTAGCCTAATTGAAGGCTCTAGTAAAGGAACATGGTGTCTTGTATTAATTATTTTGTACCTCCTGTTTACCTGGGACAAAAGTGTGTTGCTTTCCTCACTGTGATTCCAAACTCAGCTAACATCACTCCAGAAGGACAGTCCAACTTAGCTGAAAACTTTGCAAGTATATAATAAAAAAGAGATGATTGCTATATCTCTAACAAGAGTGCAGTTTCATTGTTTTCAGTGCAACTACTGTTCCAAGGAACATGAGACTCAGAGAAGCTACTGTATCATTAGAGGCAGCCATGAAAGAGACCACGCATCTGGTGTCACCACCATAAAACAGCAGGCTGTCCTTATTAAAAAAAAGACATTTATAGTTCAAAGCTCCTCATGGAGGGTTAAATACTTTAAATACTTATGAGTGATGCCATAATGACAGAATCAATAATAGCTTAAATCACCTCATCTTAGTGTTCCTCAAAACTGAAGGCATTCCAAAATGACAGGTACCATAAAATTACAATTTGTCAAAAATAGATGATATAATTTTTATGTTACACTTCTGTATCTTTTCTGCCTATCATTAGTTCCAATAGTGTTCTAATGACAACACTGATGATTCACTCACAATTTAGTAACTTATTTCAGCTTCCCTCAAAGCCCAAACAAATAAGAAACTTTATAGGCAAGATTTAAAATCCTTTAATTACAACACTGAAATGATCAGCATTCCACTGATAAAAAGTAAAAGACTGCTGTACTGGCAGTCAAAGCAGGACCTGTCATGTGAGACTGACAGGTTCTTTACCCAGGGATGTGGAAGGAAAAAACAGAAGTAAACCTTCAGTGAAGAAGAACAAATACCCCGAGGTGAGACTCACTGGGAGAGAAGCATCGGTTCAAAGAGAGGAACAATCTCTGTTTCAGGGTTCGTGTTGCCTCTGAAACTCTCCAGTGAAACTCAGCATTCAGATTTTTCTCTTGCTGTACTGTATTTTTCCATACTGCATCTAGAAAGGGTGGTAATGAAGTATGTGTAATCTGCTCCTAAGGACTGCTTATGTGCTGGAGCAGAAGCATGTAGGCAGTTCTTACATGAAGTGCAAACAAAGCTGTTGGCACAGAGACCAACAACCATTGTACAGTGGCAAATTGAAATGAGGTGAAGTTGCCTCAGTGACACACTAAGAGGTGCTGGGAGGGCTGTGAGATTTCTAATCACTGCACTTCACAGGCAGGCTCAGTTATGCTCGTTAATACTTGTCCTTAACACATTTCTGTGTCTTTCCTTCCTGCACATCACCAAATTCAGACAGGAAGATGTTCTTGTACCAAGATGGATGATGGACAGGTGATGGATAAGGCTTCTCTAGGAAGGTGGGAGGTCAGAGTCTCTTCAGCCAGGGAAAGGAATTAAACCAAGAATTCCCATGTGCCTGTCTCAAAGATTTGGATTCAGCTCTGGACTTACTCAATTCACCCATCCATTTTGCATCTAGCCTTAAAAGACTTGATCCAAATTTCACTCACAGCACTGGGAAGACTTCTTGACACTGGGCCATGTCCTAATGAAGAGATAGATACACATAGCTCAAAACTGTCATTCAAATTTATATCATTGGTGTTTCCACTGAACAGCACTGATGAGCTAAATTACAAAAAGAATAAACATAACAGAAGATTCAATACCTCATTGTTTGAGAGGAAAAGAAAGAATATAAGTTGGGAGATAGAGGACATAACATCAGTAAAGGAGGAGTTTCAGCCGAGAGTCAAATAAGAGAAGTGATTTGTTTTTGAGACTTGCTGTTTGTATTTGTCATCATTTTAGTTAAAAGGAAAATCATTATTGTGAAGAATTTTTTTTGTATGTGTGCAAAGGAAGTCTCAAAACAAGACACACTCAGAAATGGCTTAATTCTGAATAACCTCAAATTGTGTTCTCTAACTTTGTGTAAAACTAGGCATCAAACTTCACTGGATACCAGTAGTTTGAGAAACAACACTTTTTTGATAATAGCAGAGGAAGGAAACTTATGCTGATCACAATCTCATTGGCAATTGTATAATAAAACCCAAACACTGAAAAGATGCAGTACATACCTTTAAATACATTAAATAAGTCTTTCTATTACATCAGCAAAATCTGTATGGGGCCCACACATTAAAATTAGTTTAATCATCCACATGTAGACACATCTTTTTTATATACAGGCTATTCTTTGAAAGTCTTAAAAATAGTATTTGGCTATTCAGACATGTACTCTCCCCACCCCCAAACCCAATAGTAAAGTTAGAGACAGATGAAATAGTGATGGTGACAAAGACAGCTAACAGTTTTCTGAATATTTTGTTCCTGATGTTTGCCTCCTTTTGTGAAGAAGCAAGAGACTGAGAAAATAGCTCCTCTGCTGCCTTTCATGTCAGTATGAAAAGTGGTATCATTGAAGTGATCGCTAATGGTCAGAATCCTTTAAATAGCTCTGTCAGGTGTGCTTGAGATATTTGACTGATTTTTATTTTGGCTTTTTGACTCATTTGTCCATAATGGTTTGCTTTTGCATCCAGGAGGAATGTGATGCTCAATTAGGACTCAATCATGCGGTGTGCTAAGAGGAAAGTTACTTACCTGTTCAGTAATTGGAGGTCTTTGACATGCGTTATCTCTCTATGCATTTTGCTCTGCATGAGGGGGGCACATGCACTTACTGGAGACTCTTTCCCAGCACTGCCTGCTTGTCCAGGGAAGAGCAACATATGAAGACCAGGAAGTGATGTGGATTCCATGTTCTTGTTATTTTAACCAGGAAACAACTCATTTGAATGGGAGTTGGCTCTCCAACATGTCCCTTCAGAAGCAGAGAAGGCACGTTTTGGGGCTCCAGAGGACCCTCTGAGGGGTCAGGTGCTTTGTGGGCAAGACGGCTTTGAGTTCCCCAGTGGAGGAACTAATTGCTCCATCCCATTTGGTTTTCCTCACAGCTCTCATCAGTGTGGAAACCACCAGGGATGACCTGACAGGACATTAGAAAGTTGTTCTGGATCTGGTGTCCCTTAAGCAAAATCTGACACATCTTGCTTGTGCTGCCTACTGAGGGGTTTATGGTTAGACACCCCCATACGTACAAAATGAAAGGCTTCGGAGTGAGAGTCAAGGGACACAAGCAGCAATATGGGAAAAATCTAATTAGATGTTATGAAATTTTTTTGTGCAATGAAATTTTTTTGGTGGCCAAATATCAGAACATACTGTTGAGAAAGTTTGTGCTGCCTCCATTTTTGGAAATATTAAAAACTTGACTGAGGCAAGGCCCTGAGCAACCTGATCTAACTTGAAGATAGACCTGTCTTTGAAGTTGTCCCTGCTTTGAACTGAATGGAGATATGAAGGGGAGGTGGGTGATGGACCAGATGGCCTTCAGAAGTTTCTTCTAAACTAAATTATTCTATGAGTGTGCACTTCTGCTTTCCTTCCACTGTGGGTTATTTAGATCTTTTAATGAACAGAGACTGGAATCTCTGGGCTGTGTCTGGATGATGTAAATATCCTCAGGCATGCCTGCAAACAATAAAGGTCAATTCTCATGTTGTGTGTGATGTTATATGACCCAAAAGAAACAGAAAAGAGACTGGTGACATTTAAGGATTTGATCAAAGTCTTTACAGAGGTTAATATATGCATAGTGTCCAAGGATTAAGCTTTGCTCCAATGCTTTTTAGAGTTTTACACACTTTTCATTTAGCATGAGGGAAAATTTGAAAGAGTCTGCTTGTTGATTGCTAGCACTCCTTATATGGACCCTTTTAAATGCTAAAACAATTCAAAGTCTTGTGAAATACAGGTGGGCTGCAAGCACCAGCAGACACAAGTGTGGATGTCTACACAAATAGTAGCAAAAGCATTTATATCCATCTGAAAACATGCACCTTTCAGGTTAAGAGTTCCAAGCCAAACTCCTTGACCTAACAGAAGAATTATCTAGTGTCAATCTGAATCTCAAACAGTGAATCAAAGTACTCAGTGTCTGAAATGTAAAATGACCTCCAGTACTCTTTCCTCCTGAGGAGAAGGAAATTGGACAGGATGGGTAACGAGGACAGAGCAGAAGGATACAGCTCAGTTATACTTTAGAGAAAAGATTGCACTCTCCATGTGAGAAACCTAAAATATGCTGAGGAAAATTAAAGGAATATATATTAATTGATATTTCTTGATAAAATTTGATGCATACTTGGTGGAGTGAAAATGCAGGGAATTAAAGCCTTATCTCAGAGTTTTTTGACAAATTTTTCTGACAAAGTTCTGGAGGGATTCTGACTAAAAAGAGGCCCAGCGCATGAGTTTGCAATGCCAGAAGAGCTGGATAACCATTAAAGACCATCTCTTGCATTTCCTGACATTTTCATGTTCATGCATGAGTGTCAAAGGGAAATCACAGAGTAAAGAGTTTTCTGTCACCAGCATGATCATACACTACCTGACTTAATTTTTCTCATAGACATAGAATCCTTGTAAAAAATGAAGTGCAGTTTTTAACATGTCCAATTTCTCCCTGAAAAGATTTGCTGTTGACAAGAATGTCTCTTTGTTGTCACCTGCACCACTGATGTCTGAATATTGTAGCCAGGAAGATATTGTCACTGTTATACAGTCTGTGTAGGTGACAAATTATTATTGAAAACCTTCAAAGCTGTTTGGCACGAAAATCTCACTAAAAGCTTTCTGTGTGATTGTGATGATTTTGTTCACTGATCTCCTAAGGGTGTTTGTCAGTGAACTCTGCTAATTTGTCATAGTTAATGAATTTGCATTTGGCTGTGAGCAATTGGAAATTTGAAATAGAAACTTGAAAATGCACTAATATGACAAATAAGTCATATTTGTTTCCAAAGCAATCACTTGATTTCTTTCTAGAAGATTATCATGTTTGAGTGATATTTATACTTCCTATATCTGTATGTAGCCAATGTGATGATAAAAAATGTGGTACAGAAGGAGTATATAGAGGCTTTACATGTTCACTTGGAGTTTTTACCATGTCCTAGTTTTCTTTGATGTGGGTATAATAATACTATAATAATGATCATCTAATTTTTTGCCCCTCCCCTGTCCCCAAAATTAAATCTGAAAAGAAAAAAGGATCATCTGACTTATTTTAAAACTGGATCCATTAATGAAATGAATTTCATGTGTATGGCTGATGTCTTCTGGAGAATATAAACATGATAAATTGACTATTTTCTACTCTCTGTGTAAGCTATATTTTTGGAAGTCTTGGAAGAGCGAAGAGCTTGGGTGGCAGCACTTCTTGCAGGGATGGGAGAGAGCTCCTTGAGAACTTTTAGTGGGTCTGTATTTCTGAATTTCACTGAATTTTTTAAAGTTGGAAGGGAGAATAGACATCATCTAGTCCAACTCCCCTGTTGAAGTTGGATTCTAGGCAAGGCAAGGTGTGTCAATGCTTTAGTGGCAATTGAGATATTCAGGTACAGAAACAGCTGCAGCCCATGCAATTAAAAAAGTATTGGCAGCCAGGCCAGGTCAAATGCACCTTAATATCTGCCCTACCCTGTATTCATCGGTAGGCTGAGACAGTCACTGTTAGAGGAGTTCAGAGTTTGTAGCTGTTTTATTTTTGTTAAGAAGGGCAAAAGAAATTTCTCTTTTGTTGCAAAGCTTATACAAAAATCCTGTTGCTAATGATCCTGTTCTAAGAGGACTGAAGCCCTGTGGGGGAGATGCTGGGTAGAGATAGCTCAGCAGGGTGCTGGTTGAGGCCAGCAGATTGTACAGCAAACACAGCTGGTGGTGGCAGCTATAAAAAATAAATCCAGCCCAAACCTGCAATATTTATTCTTCCGTGATGTACTGGAGATTGTCTGGATGTGTAAGAAGAATGTTGGGACTGGGTAGGGGGTAGAGAACTGGGGAAAAAAAATATCTCTGCTAGAAGAAATCCGTGTGCTCATGCAGAAACCTTGGTGCCAGCGGTCCTGAGGAGCAGCTCAGGCAGAAACCCTCCACTCTCTCTGTATGGGGGTGGCTGGATAGGAATCCTCCTATCTCACCTCTTTCTTTTTTTTCCTGCATCTTGTGAAGCATGTTGCCAATTGGACTGAGAAAGAGCAGCTTTGCCCTAGTTACCTGTGGGTGTTACCAACATGATGGATTGTCACATGATGTTTGGTGTTTTTCACAATACAATCATTAAGCATTGTGTTTGGCTCTGATGATAAATCCTTGAGAAGCAGAGCACAGAGTTCTCTCTCAGGTTTACAAAGATGAAGATTTGTAAGCCATTCCCTTTCTCCTAAAACTTTGATAGTGCACCTTTTCTTTTTTTGTCAGCTGGTGACAAATTTATTTTTAAAAAGCACTGGGACTCATTACTGCTGGGACCAGCCCAAATACCTGTCAGCAGCAAATGTGGCATAAATGTCAGTGGTTGCCATCACTACCCTAAACTGTTCAAATACAGAGCTTACTAAATGCTGTCCTACTACCTCCAGAAGAAATTCTTAATTACACCCCTTTAGCCCTCATTTTCTTTTCAGAGGGTAGAGTTATGACGACCTTCTCTTCTCAGATGGCTGCTATATAAACCCCGAGTCTTCATTCATATTTAGCTGAAAGGATTTTCATCTAGGACTGTGCAACAAATCAAAAACCTGCAGCAACCTGCGGATATTTTATAGTCAATCTAGCAAGACTCTGCAGTTTTCACACTGAGTAGTAATATATGACCTAGACAAGACCCAGACAGGAGAAAGACCATGCAGCTTTAAAATGATTACTTTGAACGTAGGAAAGAAATATGGGTAATCACTGGCATCCGCTGACCCAGGGTAGTCTTCTGAGAGAGAAGTATACAGCAGGAGACAAAGAACATCTGGGAGTTGGCAGGTTTTGCAGCTAGGTCATACCACTTGAAACTGAGATTTAAACTGATGTATATATAAATAAAAGTTTTGAACGTTGCCCTGAGTGGGGAGGGGGGGATGGTTTGTTCTCCCTCCTGAGGAGTGTTGCCAGAAGAGAAGTGTCTAGAGACAGTGTCTACCTTTCAGACTCCAAATAACCTCAACAGCCTCAAAAGTAAACCCCTTAAAAATCAAAAGAAGGCTTTGGATGGTTACTTACCTCATTGCCCAGACCTTGCACAGAGGAAAGCTGACTTTGCCTCGGGTATATGTGACAATCAGAAGGTTGCTGATGGCCAAAATAAGTTGTGAGATACAGTACAGCCACCCTGCAGAGCTGTATGTTCTTCACTTATATCCCTTCTGCCGCTAATGGCTGAGTGGAAAGTGGGTCCTGGGCCTGGGGATGGGGTGTGAGGGAGAATAATCTTCAGCAATATACTAAACTATCTTATATTGTTTATACTGCCATTCAGAAGTAATGAAAGGTCTGGTTAAAAAGAGACATAGTCACCCTAGAAGGAACTTTTACAAGCATCTGGATGAGAATCAGCGTGGCTGCCTTGCTGTTTCCAGTGTAACATTGCAAAGCCTGATAGCTGCCTGGCCTCAAGAACTGAGAAGGTGGAACTGAGGTGCCGTGATTGCAGTGCACAAATCAACAAAGTCTCAAAGGCTACTCTAAAATCCCATCTGTGGAAGGTGGAGACACCTAAACCTAGCCAACTGTAAATGTGGGCATAGTGCATATGTGCCCCGGTCTGCAAGACAGTTCTTGAGGTATTATTAGTATATTTTTATATCCTGAGGTGTGTGATCGCTATGGCTAAGGTAGCACTTGTATTTGAAGCAGAAACAGCAATCCCTGATGTATAGTTCTGCCCTCAGAAGGCAGCTCGGCTCCAAAAGTAAAGTAAGCTTGGATATACTCCAGTGCTTAAATTTTCTGTTACCTGTCAATGTGATTTCACCGCCTACTCAACACACATATTTTAAATCATATTTCTGAACTTCTTTGGCTTCCTATGCTGATTGATTTGCCTTCCTATGCCGATCAATTTGCCTTCCTTTTTTGGATTCAACACTGGGATCCAGCTGCTTGTAAGTTTGGTATTGTGCAACATATCTTGCAAATACCCGAGTCCCCTATTGGAACCAATCCTTGGTGACCACAGAGCAGATGATTTTTTTAGATGGCATCTGATTTCTTTGCACTCAGTTGATATTTCTATATGCCCACAAAACTGCTGGTGTTTGTATAAAATTAGGCCATAAATAATGCATGAAAAACATCTCTTTAACAGTGACATCATAAAGTTCTGTGGTTATTGCTTCTCAGTGGTTTTGAAATCAAATTTGCTTTCTATATAAATAAAATGGTGTGAGATTTTTACCTAATTAGCAACCCTCCCTTGAAATATGAAAGTCAAGCACTTTATTTCTAGCTTGGGGATTATTCCCAGCTCTAAATGAATTGCATTATAGGCACAATAAAGAAACAACTGAGCTAGCTCAAAATGGGACCGGGGAAATCTGTAGATGGTTGCGGGGGGGGCTGCACACAGCACGTTGATGAAACTTTACATATCTGTCCCATTGGCTCCAGCAGGTGCAATGAGCCAACTGAGTACCCCCATGAGCAAGACAGCCAGAAGACGATTAGCTGTCTGCAGATGTATTACTGATCACCTGAGAAAACTTGGGTGAACCGGGAAGAGCAGGTGTGAATACTATCAAATATTATATCAGCATCAAAATTAAAAGAGTGCGACTGCACTCTGGGAGATGGCAGGTGGCCATTCCACTGTGTTATAAGACCTGAAAAATCTTCTGCATGCCCAATTTGCAATTATAGTCCCAAATAATATTTCCATCTATGCCCGAAGAGGCAAACACAACCTCTTCACTCCAATAAAACCTTGCCACATACCTTTGTCAGCTCAGGACTGGGTTACTGTTATGCACTCTCTCTGGAGTGACCTACTGAATTCACTTGGAAAATGAAGTAAGCATGGAATACAGCCACTGCTTCGTTGCTTAATGAGCTGTAGGCTCTGCCAAGAACACATTACACATTGCGTTAGGATCTGCTGTACTAATATATAAGCAGTGAACCTTTTATCAAGATCAATTTTGAGTTTTATCCATTATGCTGGAAAGACTATTCCCAGTTAACTCTTTATATTTGTTGATGTTGCAGACAGACAGAATCCCGTCTTAATCTCTTGCAAAATGACCTCAACCCATTGGCCCTTGATTTGATTAAAGACTGAAAATTACTGGAAAAATATACCAGAAAATAATAGAGGAGGAACTCACTATTCCTTGCTGGAGTCTGCTCATGTGATTAGTCATCCTCACTGTTAAACCAAACGCCTTATTTCAAAGCTATGTTTTTCTAACTTTACCATCCAACCATAGGCACTTATTATTTCTTGTTTAGATTAAGTTTTTTAGTACTTGGACTTTTTCCATTTGGAAGCACATGCACACAACCACCAAATCACGTCTTGATCTTTTCTGATAACCTAAGAGAAAAAGTTTTAAGTCTTTTGTTGTAAGGCATTTTTCTGCCCTTTACGTATGCTTCATACTGGTCTGACTTTTCACCATCTTTGTTAAATTCTGCATTATAAAAATACACACCTTTTTCTAGAAATGATCTCAGGAGTGCGTTCCTGATACCAAGTGACAGAAGATCCCTGCATATGTTCTACACAGCACTTGGCCGAGGGTTTCCCATGGCCCATGTGTTATATGCCTTGAGATGTTCCAGATACCTGGGCAAAGTATTCTGAGGGTGATATTGGGACAGCAGATGCTAAGATAGTGTTGGAGAAATATGCCGGACTCAGGAGGTCAAAAGTGGGTTGACTTTGTGCCTCGACTGCTAGCTTTTGGGAATGGCTCCTGATATCCTTCAAATGTCTTGGAGGGTGTTGATTGGTGTGGGCCAAAACTGTGATGGGGAATGAATTAAGAAGTAAGCAGTGTGGACAATCGGTGGTCTAGCCCTTGATCATACTCCAACTCTTTCTTATTCAGTGATGTAAGTGGACCAATCAGTTCCATGTTTAGATAGGGACGTAAATTCTTAGTATCCCTCACCACTGCATGTGCAATGTCTAGACTTTTTTTGCCACAGCAGCTGGAATTGTCTAACTTGCCTTTTACTGCTATCTCTTCAGTTCTCTTAAGTCTTTCCTTTACAGGGTAGTCTCATGGTTTTTTAGGTCTGGCTGGTGGTCATTGTTCACAGACACATGACATTGTATCTATGTCTATCAAAGCATGATTTATCAAAATAGACTAAAATCATAAGTGACTTAGATTTCTCTCTCTGGCTGTCCTATTCTACATCTATTATGTAACCAATCTGTGCCACCTGCAAAGCATACTGAATTCTACCAGTAAAAACGCCACATGATGCAAGACCTGTCACTGGTATGCAAAGAGTCCCACAGGAAGATGTAGTTATGAAGAGGACCACAGCTGGGTGGAAACATAACATTTTGACGGTGATTCCATCTATTTACTGAGATCAGTCAGACAGATAGTAATGACAAAGTTCTACAAGGTTGTCCTTGATGCCTAAATTCTGTATAGGCTGACTATGAAAGTAACTATTGCTTAAAAAACATCACAGTTTCTCTATTTCTCTTTTAGAGAAATATAGTGACTTGTAGTGGTGCAGCAATTTCTAGTATATATTTTAATGTCAAATCAGCCTCCGTCAATTAATATTTTGGGTTGTTTAATTTCACATGATTTATATTATAATTTTAGTTTCTTGTCCATGTCAATGCTCTTTTGATTTATTTAATTAAGCCATATATTCAGAAGGAATTTAATTTTATTTTTGGTTTTAGCAGTCAAAACTCTTAGTTACCTGCCTTAGCTTGGGAGAAAATTTTGTAGTATTTTCAAAAGCTCCCAGTACATTTACTTTTCTCACTCTTTATCCAATGACCTATTTTATGCTCTTCAGTACTTTAATATAACTGGACTAAATTTATTTTTTCAAAATCACCAGATATTTGTCCCTCTGCAACTTTATTTTTCTAGTGACTCCTGCACTATTCACACAATGGAGATCATTGCTTCTCTCTCTCCCCATTTCACTGCATCTGTGGACCAAGTTCCCTGAATATTGCCTTCATCTACAGATGGTTGTTTGTTGGTTTTGTTTGCTTGATTTTTTGGTCCTTTTTTTTTTTTTTTTTTTTTAAAGAAGAAGAAATATGTAACAAAAATACCATCACTGAAGCTTCAGAGATCCAGCAGCTGTGTGCAAGGTTTGGGAATGCACACCTTCTGGGATACACTTCACTGAACCTATGTTCTGTGGCCTAGCTTTTTTTTTTTCACTTCAGTAATTTCAGAGTACTAGGAACACTCTTGGACCCACTGGAAATTGGTTGTTCAGACACCTAAGCTCTGAGATCTGACCTGGGAACAGTTTTGTCATGGGCCAGCTCCTCAGACCAATTTTCTGGCATGAGTCAGGAATTATTACAGGTCAAGCATCATGCCCAAAAATAGTTTCCACAAGACCACCAAACTTGGAAAGATTAGAGATTTAGCACTATGGTTGTTCCAAGTTCTCAGCTCATTACACATCTACAGAGCTCTTCTCAGCCAGCAACTCTGTGATCCTATGCTTAAAACAGGACACGTCAAAATTGGATGATACAGAACTGCCCACTAACAGACTACCTCAACAGCATGAAATATGTGATGCCTCTAGGAGAGACAAAAGTCATAAATGTGAAAGAATTGACACAAAAAGGCCTGTGTGCTTTGGAGAGGAATGAATGGGGAAGAGGACGGACAAGGGGCATGGCAGTCAAGAGATCCATGAGCTAACCCCAGCCAAGCTCACTGCAAACCTGGGGACTGGATGGCAGTGCCATTTCAAGTGAACAAGTTAGTCCTGTGGAGAGGCAGGCCAAGAGTTACAGAACGGTGCTAAAATATCTTTATTGTCTCTAGGATCCAAGCTGGCAGCTTCCCATAGTGCGACATGGTGCTCAGTGGCAGAGATACACCAGCTCCTGAGAGCTGGCTTCTGAATTTTTAGCCTGTGTCACTGCAGAGCACAAAGCTGACCCACGACACATTTTAATTGTAAAGTTCAAACCTGAGGGGAAAAGGACAGCAGTATCTCCCTGAGTGATCAGAAACCATTACGACTTTGCGAAAGGGGAGAGAAAAAAAAGAAAAAAATAGAAGCGAGACCTGAAAGAGATGGCAATTTGCCACTGGGTTACTTGTGGGCAGTAATAACAAGTAGACCCACAGGGATAAAACAGCAGCCACAGAATGAAGTCTTGTCCTAAAAAGACTCTGCTTTCCTCATATGAAAGCCTCAGGAGTCTGCCCCTCTTTTACTCTGTGCAGCTTTTAGGCATATTTTCATTTCAATAAGGTATCATGGAAATGAACTGGAAATTAGCCAGTCTCATTCTTCTCAGGTCTCCCCGATTCACAGTACAATGAGCTGTGCAAACTCCCGAGGCAGACAACTCTTCCGCTTGTTGTTTTTTGCTCCCTGGCAATTATAAACCTCTTGATTAGCTGGTGGCCACAGGCACACCGCTGTTCCTGGAGGGCAGCTCCCCCTGCCACCATTTGGGAACACGCACTCCAAAGGGTGAAGCCTGCCTTGCCTTCAGAAATCAGGGTTCATCCTGGTGTGTCGAGACAAAAGCTCTTGATGCAATTTTTATGAGTGACTATGAATCCTAGGATTCGAGCCCACAAGTGCGGGGTGGTGTAGCTGATTACTGACAATGAGATGATACACAGCTTTGGCCTTAAGTGAGATTTATGGCGGAGGCTGTCCATGATGCAAAGAGTTTATCACTGTCAACAGAAGGAGAGAAAACAGGCTCTGTCCATTGTAAACAGTTAATTGTAGAGGTTGTTCTCTGTTGAGTACAGACATGAGATGTTCAAATTTTCTTTCCTGGGTGCTCAGAACATCTTTGTTTAGACTGTGAAGTTTTGAGTCTACAGGTCCAAAAAACTCAGCTATATGTATATATGATATACCTATATGTTACAAATATACAAATAAATGTATACTTTTATCACATGAAAACATTCAGATAAAGGCATCCCAGATGCTCCAGATGCCTTTGATTGACATAACAGCTTGCATAAAAATTATGATCCAGTATAGGTGTGGTTCATCACAAAGTGCTTTATTAGACCCTCAACAGTGATCTCCCAAACAACGTATTTCAGTTTTTATTAACATAGGTAGACATCAACTTAATTTTGCAGGGGGGACATGTTAAATATGCTTTTTCTTTGGATAATTTTCCAAAGGATAATGAACATTTTAACCTGCAATGAATGTTATTTGCCCACACTAGTTCACTTTTTGCCCAGTTCAAGCATAATCTGGTGGGAAAATCCCTCAATTCTTAGGTAATGGTTTTAAACAAGAATTCATTTGAGCCAGTTTAAATACAAATGTCTTGTGTGTGGAAAAATTTACATGAATGGTAAAATGAAGTACTCGCAGCTTCCCTATCTGCAGAGGAATGAGTACAGATGGATTCAATCTTTGTACTAGTCCTTTCACCTTGACACATCGGTTACACCATCTGTATAACAACAACCAGGAAATCGAGATGAAATCCTACTAACAAGGAAATGCTAACATTCTTTTTCTTATGTTGCATGACAGGTGGCATAGAAAAGAAGTGTTTTCATTTAAAATATGATTTGCACCGGTTTCCTTTTGAACAAGCCAGCTAAGTTCCATAAGTGAGAAACAAGTTGGATTTTATTTTAACCAGATTCATAATCCTTGAATAAATTATTGCCTTGTAACAGTGCAAGATATCAATCTTATTCTTTGTCAACCAGCTGCTCATACACAGAGTGCTCCCTGTGCAAACACACCCCAGTGAAGTCAAAGGCTACTCACAGAATGAAATCCAGAAGTGCCACGGGCTGGCAATTGAGCACCCTCGTGCTTCAGAGAAACAATAATAATGAAATGTTGTTGAATTACTCAAGGTGTGTGGTGAATAACAGCGCACAGTGATTCTTTTCTTGGGGGAATACCACAAGATTCAGAGTTGTCTTGCCCCAGCAGAGAGATAATTGCTATAATTCATTAGAGAGGCTCATTTACATTTTCCATTACTGGAGCAAAACTTTATAAACTGTGTGGAAAGGAATGGGAGCTGTTATTTCCTGAGGCTGCATATATAATCATTTTAATTCAACCAACCAGTTGAACCAGCTTATACTGGTCATTACATTTCCTGTCTTCTTCCTGTCATTTTGGAGTTTAAATTCTTCATCAACTTGCTCCTAGTTTTACATGCTCTTTCAGCTTCACTTGCTTTAGGCATACAGCAAGTAAACTCATTGGCAGTGATGAGTTAGCTCAGTTTCTACAGGATCCTTTTCAGAATAGTCAGTGTCTAACATCTATCCTACATCATTTGTGTTTCAGCTGCAAGGAGAATACTTTCACGCTGGGAGTGACTTTAAACTATGTCCTATTTTAAGATAAGCCTATTTATTTTCCCCGTGCCCTTGCCACATTCGCTGATCAAAGGCACTTACATCTAAACAAGTTTTGTTTCTTACAGATGCTTTGCGTGTCTTATCCTATTGTACAGTACAACTGCTCATGAAGCTGAATTTATAACTCATAGCTAGAGCCTAGGATGGAAAAAGCAAAGGGTTTGAACTTCACTGCAGGTTTAAGAGGAAGGCAAAGCTGTGTCAAAAGAGGTGCAAAAAAAAAAACAACAGGGAAAGAGACGACAGGTTATATTGTTAAAATCCAGAACTTTACCATTATGACTATAACTTTAAGATTTGGCTTACAACATACAAGCAGGCAAGCAGAAAGCTGTTATTCAAACAGCAGAAATAAAGAAGAACTGGAAAGGTGCAAATGACCACAGCAATCAGCAGGCTGCTCTCAGAGCAACCCTTCTGCACGCTTGTCTCTAACAAGGACTGAGGGAGTGACATTCTCTTGCCTGGACTATGCAGACCTACATAGATGTGTTCCAGCTTCTGCAGTGTTATGCATCAAAGCAAGAAGATACCAAGCTATGACTTGACTTTTCTTTTTTTTCTTTTTTTTTCTTTTCTTTTCTTTTCTTTTCTTTTCTTTTCTTTT